>RJWT010013678.1:0-21607 GCA_004365215.1 Cuniculus paca | reverse complement strand
ATAGTAACTATTATAAGGCCCAGTTGACTGGAAGTGAGCTGCTGAGCTAAATCCCAGGTCCCTCTGTGTCTTTTTGTAACAAGGCATTTGTTCTTAGTATTTTTGTCAAGATTTGAAGCTATTTAAAAGCAATAATTTGTACAGCATTATGTTTCTTTGCTTACTTCTGATTCTTGAATAGTGTGACTTCACTCTTGTCTTTAGGTCTTCAGTAATATTTTTTAAGTAATACTATTTTCCCATAAAAATGCATGGCATATTTTCCAAACCCTTGGTTGTTGGAAATGTGTTTATTTTACTAATACTTTCAAGTGATAATTTGGACATGGAATTAAATATTCAACATATTTTATTAGATCATTTAAGACAACATTCAATGTTGATGTTGAATGCGAGAAATTACTTGTATGATTCTCCTATACTGGTATGCTTTTCTTTTCTATTCTTGAATCTCAGAAATTTTACCACCATATGTCTATAGTTGTCTTTTTCTACTTTACTGCTTTCTGACATGGAAAAATGATTCATTAAATGCTTAAGTCTTTATTTAGAGTAAGAAATTTATTTCATTTTTATTTTTTGTTTTCTATTTTCTTCTGAAACAGCTATAAAATGAACAATAAAGTTTCTGGTTTATTAAAATTCTTTTCTTTCAAAATGTACCTTTATTATGTCCCAGCCATCTTCTCTGTTACTGTCTACTGTCTTTTCATTTTAAGTTCTAATTTGTAGGATTCTCTATAACTTTTTCGACTCGTATTATTATTTTATTTTTAGTTCTTCAGTTCTGATTTTATGGATGCAACATGTTTTTATACCTCTACGGATAATAACTACATCTTTTTCAGTTTCTCTTTTTCAAAAGTTTAGTCTTTATTACCTGTTTCTCTTGGTGTTCAATTATGTGGTGGATGATTTTGTTGTTTTTCTGTCACTATTTTTTCTATCAGATATTCATCAGTTTTTGGTAGCTATTAGTTCATTGTTGCACATATAGCTCCTGATTTAACAGAATTGTTGGTGATTCCTTCCACTTGGGTGCTTTATTTTTTCTTCTTTAAAAACAAACAAACAAAGAATAAAATAATGATACAGAATTTCAAAACAAAATAATAGGAGATTAATAATGGTTAATATATGGTGTATTGTTATCTTCAAACCAGTTGGTCACATTACAAGATATAGGCATGAAAAAATGATCAAACAATGAAAGCACAAACTGTTCTTTTTGGCGAAGTAATGGAGATTAGTAGTATAGTTATCTACCATATATATAATTTTGGGGAAAAAAAGAAAAGAAAGAAGGTTAAAGATTATATCTGTTTCTTTTTTTAACTTAAATAATTTACCTGTAAATCTTAATTAGACTGGAAATACTCCTGAAATCCGTAGAATTTCTAATGCCTCTGTTTTTTGTTGTTCTTTTTGTTTGTTTGTTTTTTTTGGGGGGTCTAACATTACTTCTGTGCAATTGTCTTGTTTTTTCACTAGTAAATAAAATTTCTTAAGGGCAAGTACCACAATTTATTCTTTTTTGTATTTCTGGCTCTGACTCCAGGCAGGTACATAACAAGAGTATAAAGAATGCTGGGATTGTATGACTAAATGCTTTAATGGATGTGTTTCTCTAAGGTCAGGAAGATTTTTCTCCACTTTTATCTTTTTTTGAATACAATCTAATCAGTTGTGATTCTTCACTAAAGTTCTACCAAACTAATATTGCAAAATGATTCAAATGTTTCCTTTAGTATCTAAAACCTACTCTATTTTTTAAAAACAATTCAAAAAATTTTATTATTAAAATTTGTATTAATAATTTAAATTATATTATAATTAAAAATATTTATGTTATTATTAAAATATCTGTTCTACTTACTAATAGTTTACACAACTTTTCAATGGCTGGTTTATTGTAGGTTGAGTTTCACCTCAAATAAATTAGTCTTTGAGGAAAGGTTCCATATTTGTACTCTATTTGCATCCACTTGGGCTTTCATTTTTATTGGTCACAGTCAGTATTTGTTGGAATAGAGCAAACTTATATAATTTTGTTCTCTTTGTAGGAAATTTGTTTGTGATTGTGTTTGTAAGTTACTTTGGATCCAAACTACACAGACCGAAGTTAATTGGAATCGGTTGTGCCATTATGGGAGCTGGAAGCATTGTGACTGCTTTGCCTCATTTCTTCATGGGATAGTAAGTGTGAACAGCTCTGTGCTGTTAATCCTCACTGTCATGTGAATTAGTAGTACAACTTTACGTTTATTCCACTTAAACTGGCAGTTTTGTATTTAGAGAGAAATACTCAAAAATAGGTATAGAAATGGGTATATTTTGGATGTAGTAATCAACCACTTTATTCATCATAACTTTCATAGATTGAGATGTACATAGCACTAAATGAGGTCTATAGTCTTCCAGGAAATAAACTCCTTATGATTCTTTGTATAGCAAATGAAGTTCATGTCCTTGCATGCAAGACTTAAATTACACTCAGTAGAACTTTACCATTCAGTCCCCTGAGGTATGGATTTTCCCACAAATGTTCCACAGAGGCCATTCTTTTTAACATCACTGTGTAGCTGGCACTAGAATCAGATTGTTATGAGAAAGAACTTAATGTAGCAACTGCTCACATAAGAATGAAGCTTGTTTTTCACCTCACAGTTAATGTGAAAAGCTGTTCCAGGTAGGCACGATGCTGCTTCTTTTCATCATCTTGCTCTGCCATGCATGGTCATGGTCTCATGGCCCTGTGTCAGTGTCAGTTCAGGCAGCAGGAGCTAGGATGAGAACAAGAAGCAGCAGCAAAGAGTGCACAGGGCATGAGGCTTAAGAAATATTTCAGAAACATAACGCCTGTATCAATTTCACAATGCTCACGTTAGTTTCATTTTCACACAGACAGAAAAGACATTTGTGTCTGCCACGTTCTCAGTGGGTCTGAAAATCAACTTGAATTCCTGGTGAAGGAAAGAATGATGGATGTCGAGAATAATGAACTGTTTCTGCCAGTGACAAGTGCTTACTCATTGTCAAATTCAACAATC
This sequence comes from Cuniculus paca, assembly GCA_004365215.1. Lineage (NCBI taxonomy): Eukaryota > Metazoa > Chordata > Mammalia > Rodentia > Cuniculidae > Cuniculus > Cuniculus paca. The sequence continues at coordinate 18,557 of RJWT010013678.1, read as the reverse complement.
ACACTTAGTACTAATATTAATACCTAATATTGATTTCAATATTTCTGCATTTAACTTTTATAAGAGCTTTTCTCTTCGTGATACTACTAGATTTAGTTTTATCTTTTAGATTTAGTTTTATCTTCACTGCACTGCTTAATTGGAGACCACATTTGAAGGCTTCAGATACAAAATCTTATTATACTTTTGCATGTACTAATGTGATAGCCTTGAATGCTTTCCCTCCTTTATGATCTGTGAAACTTTTGTCCATCACTAAGATTAGTCTCACATATGCTCACAGGAAATTTTGAATCTACCCTACTACCTACCTTCAGGCAAAACTGATCGTCCTTTCTTGCTTTATGACAATTCAGAGCCTTGTGTATTACACTTACACCTTTTATTATGTATACTTACAGAGTGTGAAATTCCCTGCACGTGTGTGTTTATTTCAAGTTTTTGAAATGGCGCATAATGTGTGGCATACTGTTCGGCAGTATGCCGTTGGAGATACAGGGAACTTCCACGTTTTTGGATATCAGCATTTGTCCCCAGTCCCACTCCATTTCCGCTGATCTTGTTGAATTCTCCCTCACCAGGTTGAAGTATATTAGATTCTTTTCTAAGTTTTGAAGAGTTGAATATTGAAGTGTGCGTATGTGTACATTCATGAGAGCAAATGAGGTTGTAAGTGAAATGGCATGCTTTATAAAGAACACTGCTCCAAAGTTCTTTTTTAATCATAAACTTTCATAAAGTTTAGATCATGATCATCATTGCAAATAATTGAGAAGGACAAAACCTAACAAGTTGTTTTGTGTCTCGTCCAGAATATAAACAGTTCTAGGATGAGAACTCACAGAGCTTTCTTAGTGGGTACTGTCGTTTCAGGTGCATACACTATTTCTGCTAGAACACAGGTTAGATAACAAGTATACAGGAGTCTGGTAATTTGGAGAAGGAAAAAGTACCAATAAAGGAAAAATTCATCAGGTTTTCTGGGACAAAAAAATTTGTTGTAGATAAGGAAAAATGTAATCTAGTGGTGTTTTCATAGTTACAGGTATTCTACAGAAACCCATGGTAATGTATCAGAAAATTCATTATCTACTTGTTTAGTTGATGAAGCTTCATCACTCACCAAAGCATCTGAAATAGTGGAAAAAGGTAAGAATTAATAGCAATTGTAAAAGTATCCTAAAATTGAAGATCTTAACTATAGCTATAAAATGGTAGTATTTATTAGCATATACTGATTAAACATAAATGAGGAAACATTTGACTTTTACATACAGACAACATCGAAGTGTTAGTATATACTATATATAAGGAACTTTTAGTAGTAGACAAAAAGTGAGATTTAAGTAGGAAATTGGTGAAGAACATGTTCATTTGTAATTAAGGAGCAGGAACCGGTCTTAATATGTACAGAAATTTGCCTTTTGAGAAAAATGTGAAGTACTATACCACTTGAATATTTTTGATTTATTGTAACACAAATCACGAACTGTAACTATAAATTATATTACCAGAGAGTTTACTATTAGATAGGATTAAGGGTAACAAAGGAAAAAGACTAACGGGTAGAACAGTATCTCACATTTTTAGAACTGTTAGGAGGGTGTAAGTGTGTAACTTATGGGACGTTAATTATCAATATACATTAAAGAACAAAAATATCCCTCCTTATTTACTTATTCTATTACTGATTGTTATTCTACTATTACTGATTAGTCTCATGGATATAATCAAGATTGCACACAAAAATTTATTTACACTTATTAACAAGTCAACCCTGCTGAACAGAATTTAAAATTAGGATTATTTTGCTATTTAAAAATATATGATTGATTGAAATTGTGATTCAACACAGTATTATGCATTTGCTAAAATTCTTCTATAAATGACAACCTGAGGGAAAAAAGCATGACAAGCTTGTCAGAATACAGTGTTAACTGTAAAAGCAGATTTTATTATTAACTGGCTATTTAAGTCTAAAATATATATAATATATGACTATTATGTATATTTTTATGTGCACCAACATGCAGGAGATAGGCAACAAACTTTGGCCATGACTTTTTCTGTGTAGTAGGATTTCACTTCTTTGCTTTTGTTCTTTGTGCTTTTTTAATTGTTTTCTTTTGTTCTTTGTGCTTTTCTATATTTTCAGACACTACTAAGTGAATATGAATCATTTAAAATTGGGAAAAACAAATATAATCAGAAGTAATTAGTGATCTAAAGTAGTTGAGTTCACAATAGGAATGTTGAAAGTACTGTTTAAAGTGAAATGTTTTCTTGTCTCATAGGTTGTGAGAAGGAATCTGAGTCGTACATGTGGGTCTATGTTCTAATGGGTAACATGCTTCGTGGAATAGGAGAAACCCCTATATCACCCCTGGGAATTTCTTATCTTGATGACTTTGCTAAAGAAGAACAATTCTCTGTTTATATAGGTAATGCACAGAAATATTAAATTGAATGAGGATTTTCCCTGGTCTACCCTTGAAGTAATAATGCTATTTTAACTGTTAATTTTTTTTAAACTGAAAAAATGATTTAGAGAAATGTATATTACTTCTAAAAATATGTTGGAAAAAATGATGAATTTTTGAAATCTGATATATTTGTTTTAAATATTCTAGGTACTTTGAATTCAGTAGCAATGGTTGGCCCAATCCTAGGCTTTACAATGGGATCTCTGTTTGCTAAAATGTATGTGGACATTGGATTTGTAGATCTAAGTAAGTATAATCAGAACAAGTTAGCATGATAGAATTTCTCAAGTACCCAACACCATTCTACCATGTAATTGAATCCACTCTTTCAACTATTCCTTTGCTTACTGTTTTTCAAATTTGCAGGTTCAAAAAAAATGTCTTCATAATCATAGCAGAAATGAAATTCAGCTCCTACTGTACCATACTGTTATAACTAAGTGTACAATGAGAAATTTTAACAAACTTGTTTTAGGATACTTGACCCAAAACAAACCAAACTTAAAACGTTTTTTCCTTGGAACTGACTATACAGGCCAGTAAATTTCAAAATTCAGTTGATGGTAGATCATAGATTGCAGTGCAGAACTTAGAGTTTGCTTTGCTAAAGGTGACATGAGGTTGCAGGGCTGACTGATAACTGGAGTGGTTGGAGAGTTGCACTGTGTACATTGGTTTTTGGACAATTAATCTGGTCTTGGCAGAGGTCTTCACCTATGGAAACATTCAGAACGTGTTGTAGAACAAATCAATCAAGGAATGTTCACATAAATGACATCATGACCTTCTATCTCAGAGCACTTTCCTTCAGGAATTCGAGAAATAGTGGCCATGATGTGGAAACTTTCTCAAATTCAAGCTCTGTTTCTAACAAATATACCTGCAGCACATCTGTTTTCATCTTTTTTTCCAACCCAGAGCAAAAAGGTATTCATCTTCAGCTGATTCAACTGGGTCTTGGAGTCCCTCTTCTTGCCTCTTCCAAGATTAACTTTCAAAAATGCTTTGCCTGATCCATCCTGTGTTGTCAATTCACCATTTTCACCCTCTCTTTGTCCTCAGGAAAAACACTTTCATGTCTTTTATTCCTATCAATCTGTCTATCTATCTATCTATGATCCATTCATCATGATTATATTTTAATATGTAAAGTATCATAAATATTATGAATGACTTATAGAAAATATTTTAAATAAGTATGTATAAATTAGGTTGATTATAGGATTTTTTTTATTCTGCAAATAACTTCCTGACTGATTTTCTATTTTTCCCTTTATCTGCTGAGTCCGGGCACTTTGAAAATATTATATAAATAAAAGGTTTCTCTTCTCATCTCTCATCTAACTTTCAACTAAAATATATCTAGCTTCTATCACTTATGAAATACAATCAATTTCTACCTAATTTAATTCTAGTGGGTATTTTTCTTGTGTTATGGAAAAAAGTAAAGCAAAATTTCATAGCAAAATAATAGGAGAATAACAAGAGTTAATTCATTACAAGTTTTTATCTTTAAAGTAGTTGCTCAGGGTACAAGATATGGTCATAAAAATTTTCCCATTCGATATTAGCACCAACTTTCCTTTTTAATGAACTAAGAGACACTGATAGTATTACTGACTTGCATTTTTTCCCCTTTGTCTCCTGCCCTTTTTCCTTTCAGCTATCCTGGTTCCTTTCTCCTTTTAAACCATTTCTTTCCATTCCACAATATGTATTGTGTATTTTATTTTATTTTATTTTTTTATTTTTTAAGTTTTTTGGGGATATGGGGGTTAAGACTCATGACCTCACGCTTGCCAGGCGGGCACTTATGCCACTAAGCTAAACCCCCAGCCCTGTATTGTGTATTTTAGAATTTATTTACAGTTTCAGTTTCTCACACCAAGGAGACAATACAATGTTTACACATGTGAGTCTGATTTATTTCACTTATGAATATGGTGTCAAGTTGCATCCATTTCCCTATAAAACTCTCAAGTTTGTCCTTCTTTATGACTGAGTAGTGCTGCATTGTCTAAAAATACATCTTTTTTTTAATCCATTCCTCGTTTGATGGGCATTTGGGTAGTTTCCAAGATTTAGCTATTACAAATTGTGCTGGATAAACATGGGTAATGGATAGTTTTTGGTTTTTTGTTTTGTTTTGTTTTTTACAACTTCTTTAACATGGGTAAAGGATTTTTTTTTTACAACTTCTTAAATTGATATTTTTCAGTACTTGCTCATATTTTTCCTTCTTAGATGTCTTATAAACACCTAAAATTCTACCAATAAAAATCCAGGCCCACTATCTTATCCTCATACCCACGTTATTGCTTATATTCGAACTTTTGATGAATATCCTTAGCTAAACTTAATTATTGACTAAACTTTCTCTGATTTGGTTTGTAAAAACTTTTGTCTCTCCATTTTCGATAGACAGATTTGAGGTCTGTAGGATTCTTGGTTGAAAGATTTTTTTCTTCACTTTGATTACATACATTCCACTCTCTTTTTGCTTGAAAATTTAAAAAATAATGAATGTTAAGAAATTTCAAGAAAAATTTCAAAAGTTCAAGAAAAAGACACTGAAAATTTAATGGAGTGTAATTGTTGGGATCTAACCATTTCTTCATTCGTCTGAGGCTCATGGGTTGAGATTTTAGAAAGTGATTGGGTTGTAAAAGCACTGAATTCATTAGGGGATTGATCCGTTAATGGCTTCATAATTTGACGGCATTACTGGAAGGTGATGGAAACACAGGGGCAGGCCAGCTGAAGATACTGGCTCATAAGGATTAGACCTTCAGGACCATATCAGTTTCTCAGACTCCACATCTCTGGTTCCCTTCCTTTTCTTCGTTACCACCAGAAGGTACGCAGTTTTGATTCACCTCACGCTTTTGCTATGAAGTTGAGCCTCGTCAGAAGCCTGGAAGCAAGGGAGCTGACCTTAGACAGTGTATTGCTATACAGTCAGTTTATTTGTTGGTGGAAGGGTAGTTTATTACTTCCTGTTTAGCCATCCTGCTATTGCCTCATGTATTTGCTCATAATACTTAGATGACTTTCAACTTAGCAAAATAGTTCATTTACACTTGATATACAGCATTAATATATCACTCATGCATGATTTTAGGAGAAATGCTGCATAAAGAATGTGGCTAAAGATAGTTTACATTTAGAGTCTAACTTTTCTAAATTGCTTTTAAACTCATATTTTCACCGTGTACAGTTTCACCAGTTTCAACCTTTGTGCTGACAACAGAGTTGTAAATGCACATTTCTGAGGTAGGCAGAAGCCCTGCTAGTGGCTCTGAGAATTTTCTGCAAACCATTTTAAGTTTCATTGCTGTACTTTCTTGACCTCAGCAGATGGTACTGATAGATGTTTTCAGATGATGATGAGAATTATTATACTTTCCATGGTTTTAAAGTCACTTTCAGGCTGAAATATCCAACGTAGGCAGATCTTCAGTGATGTCGACAGGAAACCATGCAGTTTACATACACAAGATCAGGCTATGACAACAACATCATGACTGATTCCCGGACAACAGCGATTGTTAAATGTGTTTAGATTTTAAACTGTTTCAATTTCTTAGGTGATCAAATATGAAAAGAAGAAAATAACACCTTAGAATTCGGGCAGTATAGTTTATTTTGTTCTCCTAGGGAGAAAAACAATCATTATCACTATTTTCCATCACTTACTTTATTTAAGAATGAGTTTTGACAGTCTTTTTTAAATTGTTTATTCTAGGTAGCATCAGAATAACTCCCCAGGACTCCCGTTGGGTTGGTGCTTGGTGGCTTGGTTTCCTTGTGTCTGGATTGCTCTCCATTATTTCTTCCATACCATTCTTTTTCTTACCTCAAAATCCAAATGAACCCCAGAAACCAAGAAGGAAAGTTTCAACATCTTTGCATGGACTCAAAACAGATGAAGAAAAAAATCAAACAATTAATTTGACCAATCATGGTCAAGATGTTACTATGACTGGTAAGTATTTTGCATTTACAGTTTACATGGAAATACTAATACTGATGAGAAGGAAGAGTGAGTATTCCAAAATAATAGCACTTCCAAATAATCTGGAATTGATTTTCTGCATGGTAAAGTTAGGTAATTATTTCTGCAAAATTCCTATTAAAATTAGCATATAGTTCCTGAGCATCCAACAAACTGAATAGAAATAGGTTTGCAGATTTTGGCCTAGAGAAAACAACCAAAGGCTAAAACAGCTATTCCATAAAAACCAGAACACATACTACTTTCAAAATTACATAATGTAGAATGTTAGCGAGAGTTAAATGAGCTGTATTTCATTAATTCACTTATTGAACAGATGAAACCAGGTACCCTGCTATGTCCTAGTGACATAAAATTACCTCTGCTTTCCAGGAATTTACTGTTCTTTCCAAGAATTTGCTTGATGCTGAGTAGTACAGAGATAGCAACCATTGCAGTAAATTGCCTTAATGACTGTGAGGTCAGAATAAACATGAATCAAGAAAGAAGTAAGGAGAGTTTTCTCAAACTCTGAACATTGGATAAAATTATTTTTTCTTCGTAATTTTCCTGAAAAAATATTGCTTTCCAAGAAGTTCAAAACTTAAGTAGAAGCACAGTAGGAGTTAAAATACTTGTGTCATTAATGTGAATGAGGATCTTCACTCTTTAGTGCCTTGTATTTCAAATATAAGGCCTAGGCACCAGTGGAGAACCACTGAGAAGCAGTGATCCTCAGCAGCCAGAGAAAAATAGTTAAAATAGTGAGTTCTGAGACTGGGGGAAATGAGGGAAATGTTGAACTCTGAAACACGCACTGCCTAAAACCTGGGCAACCTTTCAAGTTGATATTTCATGGGATAACACATCCTCAATTACTGCCCAAATTTGCCCTCATGTCAGCTTTCCAGTTGCTCTCCTGTTAGCTTTAGTCTTCCCACCATGATTTAACCCTAGAGTAATGGTGTATAAGAAACAGTTTGTATTGTCTCACAAAAGAGAATCGCTAAGCCTTCAACTGTGTTAGTAGCTTGAAACTGGTCATGGCAGAAAAATTTAGCAACATTTATTACTGTGGAAATTGGGAAATACTACAAAGCAAGAATTGTTTCCCCAAGCATCATTTGTTGAATATTCACCAGCACACTACTGAGTTAGCCATGTTTGAAACTTAGCCTACACATTAATAATACTATATCACAAAATTTACTTTTTTATATATGCGATGTTTCTGCTCTGCCACATCAAATCCATACACATGAATGGATTACCTAAACCTTTAGGAACTAGGTTGGGCTGTATCAGAAAAACAATAGAGAGGAAATTAAAGGTGCAAAAATAAGACAGTTATAACCATTAGATATATTATCAACATTTTTGTAGGATAATGATCTAAAAAGTAAAGAGGCTCTTTGTTGTATGTCTATTAGGAATGGTTGAAATAACTAAGAGCACATAGTCAGAAAACAATATATAGAATGCATTGTATATACTCTCTAGGAAAATTAAGAACAAGTGGTTAGAAAGAAGTAAAACATTTCAGTTCATTATAAAAACATTAAATGACAAGAACTGTCCAAAATCAAGAAACTGCTTAAATCCATGTATTAGAGATATATCATAAATCGTGATTATGTGGAAGTACTCATTCACCTCAAATTTCAATAATAGATGAATGTCTGTTTTTTTACTTCTCTTAATGAAATGTCATAACTCATTTAGAATGCCTCATAAATCAGTGATGGGCCTTTCTGACTGGAGAATCTTATGGAGAGAAACTTTGTATTTTGGCCTAATCATTTTAAATGTTTCTTGCTATAAATATCACTGCTTTTTTTTTTAAACTCTTTTTGGCCCTTGCTCTAATGTTCTTTTGTTCATACAGATGAAACTGTTTCTCAGTTGATATGAAATGGAAATGTTGGTTTTGACTGTATCTAATGAAATCTTTAAAGATATAAAAAGCAATATCCAGATGCCTATATCATTCATCTCCCAAAAACAATACCTGACTTTTGTTTTTGCTTAATTCTGATGCTTCCTTCTGTAGTCTATATAGTTCCTTCCATCTTTAATACCTGGTACAGCTGGTTGAACTTGTAATCATTGACTCAACAGATAACTTTTTCCATGGATGGAACTTATGATTATGTTACATACATGTTTGTTGTAAATTGCTTTAGCATTTTCCTGTCATAATATTACGGGAGACAAAACGTCATTATCCTTTGGCTCGTCTTCCTATATTTTAAGACAGGTGATTTATGATACTGCCAGATTTATTGGGGTAGAGAAGCTGTGTACCACTTCACAAGACATCAGAAACCTTATATTAAATTAGACTTTAAAGTTTCTGAGCCTTAATAGTCTAATTTCTGTGAACTTTGAATTATGTGTATAACTTAAATTTCTATTTAATAATTATCAATATAACAATTATGTGCTGATAATGATAAGTGTCACTGCACAATGAATTGTCTTGTTTCTCAGACACTTAGCATCTTGCCTGGTACCCAACTGAACACCAAATCTTTGCTGAATGAACAAATACTAAATGAATGCAGTTTATGGTGGAATGCCAAAGTTAACAACGTATTATAAGCACAAAGCACAATATAAAATATTGCACATGTAGAATTTAATTTTTAGGTAAAATTAACTGAACCAAGAAATATATATATACATACATACATATATATATATATATGTATGTATATTCAAAATACATATATATATATATGTATATATACAAAATATATATATACATACATATATATATATGTATGTATATTCAAAATAGTCAAGGAATATATGTTAAAAACTTGGTGGTAGGATTTCAGGGTGCTCTAATTTAGTGTTATATACTAATGTAATTTCATATCTTGTAAAACATTAATGATTATTATATTAATGTATATTTAAATTGCTTTATAATAATAGTGTCTTTACTTTTATTATTTCAAGGTTTTTTAAAGTCCATGACTTGCCTTCTTACCAACCACCTATATGTTTTGTATGTGATTTTGACGTTGACAACTGCCAGCAGTTTCATTGGTGGGTTGACTTACATCTTTAAGTACATAGAGCAACAGTATGGTCAGACAGCATCTCAGGCTAACTTTCTTTCAGGTAAGACATATTTCTGACATGTTTCCTTGATAAGTGAGGAATTGACAAATGAGTAGTTGAATTCCAAATGACAATGTACTGTGAATATGATTTTATATTTCAGTAAATAATTTCTGTATACTCTCTCAAACCTTGTTGAATTTGTTAGTCGTTGTTCTGCCCTGGAAGTTACAATTTTTAAGATTTTCTAAAGGAAAAGTTCACGTTCAATGGAACATTCATACATTATACTCATATGATTAGATTTTATAATTTAGTACTGAGACACTAAAATGAATTGTTTTAAAATTTGCTTAATATATTTCTATAGTACATTGACTTTGAAATCAGAACTGAGCTATTTAACTAAAATGGGGCATTGATGCTTTCAAAAGAGAAATCTTTTAAATACACCATCAAAGTATGTATGATTATGAGCAAATATCATATTTTAGAATTTTATACTACTATATCTATTTACAATGGCATATTGCTTACTAAAGAAAATGTTTTTATATCATTATCTTCTCACAACTCCATTATTGTGGAAACACTGTATATTTTGACTATATATTTGATGAATTAAATTTTTATCAAGGGCTATGTAATGAGATCACAAGTATATAAGAAAAGAATCAATTGAAAATGATTTTCCTAAAGTACTGCACTTAGGATTCTGTGATTTTCTGACTGAAATTAAGATGAAGTTTAACTGTCAAGATTTAGTTCTGACTTTCTGTAACCAAGCCAGAATTTTCTTTAGAAGAGGAGTATTTTTTACTAACTTTACAGGTAAGTCTAATAAAAAGTTGTAAGAGGAATCAAACATTTTAATACAGTATGTAGACCTATTTGTTCTTTTGTGTTAATGAGCATGGAGTAGTGATTCAAATATTCAAGTCTAAATCACTGGGCAAATTGAAGTGAGTTCTTGAATGCTGGGACTGTTCATTTTGAAAATGTAAAGGATTTTAGATGATAGGAACAAATCTCCTAAGGAGAAAGTTTGTGTATTTTTACTATTGTTTTCCAGGACCAAAAAGTACCTCATAGAATTCATCTGTTCAGACATGAGTATCTGTTCATTGCCTTTGCAAAATGAAAGAAACCAAATTCTCATTTTTGGCAGGAAAAAATTATTTTTGTCTCTCCTACACTGTTTATTGTCTCCATTTAGACTTGCCACCCTTCTGCTTAAGAAGAAACATGAGTGAATGAGTTGTGTTGTTATATACTATGTGTGTTATATACTATGTTTATATGTAAAGGCATATCAGAAAAGTTATTCTTATTTAATAATAATTTTTCTCTCTTTTATTTCTAGGAGTCATAACTGTACCTACTATGACAGTTGGAATGTTTCTAGGAGGATATCTCATTAAAAAACTAAAATTAACCACAGTTGGAATTGCCAAATTCGCATTACTTGCTACATCCATTAGCTTCATATGCCAATTACTAAATTTTCCTCTAATGTGTGAAAGCAAATCAGTTGCTGGCTTAACTTTGAGCTATGAAGGGTTTGTATATAAAACTATATCCATTCCACAATGTGTTAACTATCCAATGAAAAGACTCTGGGATATTAGGGCAGAAAACAATTTTAACTAAACTTTCTTTTAGCTGAGATAATTTCTATATAAAAATTTGCAAAATTTACATATCTTGGAACCTAAAACATTGGTTTTTATTTATACTTTAGAGACGCTGGTAGCAATAACTGTCATTTATGGAGGTGCTTGAACTGGATGATGGATACTTGTATCCCCATTTTATAGATCTGGACACTAAGGCTTGCAAAGTTGCACAGATTATATACCCAATAACGTCTTCATGTAACCCGTTTGATTCTCATTCAAATTTGGGGTTCTTGATTCCAAAACTTTTAGTGTTAAATACTGACCTCAAAACTCTTAGTATTAGCCCCTAATCTTGTATGGATCATGATTGTAATATAAGTGATATTCTCTAATAGTGATTGAATGAGATTTATGTACAGTCCACATTCATGCTTAACTATTACCTTTATGTGAGAACTCTTCCAGACATAGTACTCAATTCTTGTTTTCTGAAAGCAATATTATTTTTGATACGGTTTTCATGGTAAATATAATTTCTAAATATTCTAAATAAGATTTCATATTAGAGAGACTGATTATTCACTACTCTTACATAGTATCAAGTATTCCTAGTACTTCAGTCCTCCTGAAATCAAAGACTGTATTCTGGTTTCTCTTCAGATCGCATAAATCTCTCACCTTTTGAAATCAATGGCCAGATTCCCATACAAAAAGACACCTACTGAATACAGCTAATGACTAAATGTTCGAAAAGTTAATATTCAAGCAAAGATCCTTAGATCACAGTTCAGTAACCATGCACAGTAGTGCTACTTACGGTTAAGCTCTGAGATTTCAAATTCTATGGTCTCTAAGGTGTCAATTCTAACTTTTCAATTGTTGCGCATTTCCTTCGTCAAACGTTATCCTATTCTTGGAGGAGTGCCCAACTAATCTTGATTTAGCTTCTTGTTCTTATTCCTCAAAGCCTTTGATTATTCCCATCCACTGCCCCTGCTTTAGTAAATCATAACATGGCATAGCAGAACTTTGAATTCCAGACATAAAGAAACTTAACGATCACACTGTCCAACCTTCGTATATTCCTTTATTACTTGCAACCTAGAGAAACTGTACTCCCTCTTCTAATTCTCCCTCCTTTTTCAACTACTCCTCTGCTTCACCTTCTTCTCTATTTTTATATCCCTCTGTCATATATTTTCAGACTTAATCAAGTGACTTCTAATGTAAGTGTACCACTGTCTTACTGCAACTCAGACTGCAATTGTGATGAAGGTCAATGGGAACCAGTCTGTGGGAGCAATGGAATAACTTACCTGTCACCTTGTCTGGCAGGCTGCAAATCTAAAAGTAACAATGAAAAGTCTACTGTAAGTATTACTGTTACTTTCACTCCTATCCATAAACAAGATCATAGGTTACATTTGACAATCCCTTATCAAATCTTCCAGTAATTTATGTCCCCAGTAAAATGATATGAGAAAGTGATTCCAGTATTTTCTGTCATTCTGATGTCTGTGTACACAAAGTTTCACTTAAAACACTGCTTTTGGACTCAATCTGGTTTCTCTGTTATTTGAATTCTAAGTTGACATTATCTCATTATTTTTTTCCTTGAGATCAAAAGAATATGACCTTTTGAAATATGAATGTATTTAAGGCCCTCTACAGAGCATTTCACTTCACTGCAGTCTATGATTTCCATTGAGTTGGAATTATTTATCTCTTCAGAAATCAGGGGAAAGTCCTGAGTCAGTTGACCTTCAGTACTACCTGCTTTATTAGGGCAATTATACAAAGGTATATATAGAACAATCTATATATAATTTTGAATATGGATACTATGTTTGTCTCTGGGCTCATCATCCTTTTGACATTCCAAAAACAATTGAGTCCTCCTGCTTACTTAATTGACTAATTCTTGTCTTCTGATCCTGGTTTCCTCAAAGCTGGCACTTCTACATAGGGTAATTTAGTACCCTCCTCATACACTGCCAACATACCTCATAAAATGCCATGTTCTTGTTCACTTAAAACATTTCTTTCCATGTGCACTGTGGGTATTCTCCACACCATTAGTCTACTCAACATCTCACAAGATTGGGTGATTATTTCCCGGACCCTACCCTGTTACCTACATTAGAAATATGGCTAGTTATGAGCATTGCTCTTTTCCACACCCTTTCATGGTTGATTTTAAAACATTCTTCATCATTCCTTTGTCTATGAATCTAAAGATTGTACTTTGGAAAGGAATGGTCAACATTGAAGAATAAAACATTCTAGATTCTCTGAAAGTGGGCTAGGCTTTAATAAACTTGCACAAATATGGCCACTCACTTTTGTAGATTTTGTGCTTTCACTGAAAGTGCCATTTAATTCAGGTTTCCTCTTCGCCCACTAGTGGAGTCCTGGAGTACATATGCTGTTAGAATTCTCAAGCTCTGTCTGCCACAGGCGTAACATCTTCTGAATACTTTGGGGCTACTGCATGGTCCTTCTAAAAAATCTTTAGTAAATAAACTGCCTGGTCTGATACAAGGTTCTTTGTACTGAACTATGGTTTTATTGGCCAATATGCCTTTTCATTAAAGGATTTCTCCACATTATTCTGGGTTGGAAAAAAAAGGGGTGGGGGAAGGAAGTAAAGCTTTGTGAAACCACAGAATCATGGATTCTTCCTGATTTTTCCCTCCAGTATCTGGACTTTAGCATTAATAAATTCGAGGTGAACTTCCCTGAAATACTAGTTTATCCTAGAATTGACATAGAATTTATTAAAGTCACCTGTTTATGTAAACTACTTTCCTGATTAAAGGTCTAAAATCAGTTGTTCTTAAATTTTTCCTTTTTGTGCTTTCTTGGTCTGGTAATTCTCTAGGGTTGAATTTCTCTAATAATAATATCATCTACTTTATTACTTGTAAATGTGTTCTTGGGTGTTAAGTTGCTTGCCAGAATGGAATCACAGCACCTTCACTGTGCTTTGCTTTCTCTGGGCAGCATCCCATTTTGATGGGCTGTTCTGTTTGAAGATCTTGGCCCCTTTCAGATTATCTGTTCACGCCTTCCCTGGGTAATCCCACCCCAGAGCATTTCTCTAATATTTAGTAGAGATTTTTAAAAAGAGTGTATAAGTGTATTATAGAAAGGAAAAGTGGATGGAAGTATTGAAAAGAATTTGTAAGTTCGAAAAAATTCTACAGGGTACTAAACACCAATTTCTTCAATTCTTTCTTAATTTAAAATTAGACACAAATTTAATGCTTTTTGTTTTGCTTTGTAGTAGGAATTGAATTCCTGACCTTGTACTTGCCAGACAGATGTTGTGCCACTGATCTATATTCCCTAACCCCCTTTTATTTATTTATTTTTTGAATTTAATATTTTTAGTGAATTATATTTTTTTGTCTGAAGTGGAATCCAAGAAACTAGTTTGCCTTTCAGCTATTGAGCAAGGTATTTTTAGAATTTTTTTAAAAAACTGTAAACATTTTAGCTTAAATAGATGATGTTAACTTAAATATAATGAAATATATTTGTGGTTCCATGAGAGTTTTATTGTGTAATATTTCAAAACCTGTTTTTTAGGTGTATTATAACTGTAGCTGTATCGAAGTAGCAGGTTTGCCCAGCACAGACTTTTCGGCCCATTTGGGTGAATGCCCAAGAGATGATGGTTGTAAAAAAAAATATTTCATTTCTATATGTGTGCAAGTTTTGTCTTCTTTTTCCGCAGCATTGGGAAGCACTTCACATATCTTACTCCTTGTGAGGTGGGTATGGGTTTTTAAAGCATTTTCATGTTATATTAGACTATAAGCATATTTAATGATGTACAAATTTTTCATAAAATTCATGTCTTCGCACGTTTTAGTTAATAACACCCCAACCTAGTAGTGTCATGATACTTGGATGCCAAAATTGATAGCATTATGTTTCTCATTCTTCAACCATAGAATCTAGATTTGATACATTATCCTTTTTCTAAGCATCTTAAAATACAAACTGACAATTGCCCCAGTTGTCAAAAAATCTCTACGACTCCTAAAGAACTTTTTACTTTGAGTTGCCTTCTATTCTGATAATCCTGTCAGGGGGAATAGAATATTGATTTAATTTAAAGGCAATGTTTATCTATTGGATCTAAATTTAAACTTCAGTCAATAGTATTACAAGACTTTGCATTCACCCACAGAATAGCTTTTGACCTGGTCTCTCATAATATTGGTATAGACAAAAGAAAAAAACATGTGAAAAGAATTCATTTTTTTCCTTCCTTGTTAGTTAAATATTTTTTAAAAACACACCATTCTTGATAAAGAATACTTCAAGGTATGTAGAACAAATAAGGTGTTCGTTACCACTCATGTTAGACTGAATAAAACAGCAAATACTGGCAAGAGACCAATAAGCTTGAAAATACACATATAAAGTGTCCTTGATATTAATCAAGAAAATTACTGTTATTAAATGAAATAAACTAGGAAACCAATTGTTTAAAATTAAGTTTATTGGTACAATTTAGATATACAAAAATACCACATTTATCTTAGGGACTCTGTGCTGGCACATGATATACCCTGATTCCTCTTCTTTTTTCCCTCTTCCTTCAGTGCCTATTTCCCTCCTTATTTACAAAGCTTGTTTCTATTTTATCTTTCATCATTTTTTTCTTTTTTCTTCCTTTCCTGCTCCACTTTCCCTTTCTTTTAGAAAATTTTTTTTATTTCATGACATCTACTATAAATTTTGATTCTTATTTACAGTCAGTTTCTTACACCAGAGAGACAATGTGATATTAACATGTTTGTATCCAGTTTATTTCACTCAAGAGTATGATTTTAAGATTCATCCATTTAGGTCTAATTTATCCTTCTTTATGGCTAAGTAGAATGCCATTGTATTAAAAAAAAAAGCCCACATCTTTTTATCCATTCATCAGTTGATAGGCCTTTGAGTTGTTTCCAAGATTTAGCTATTACAAACTTTGTTGCTATAAACATGGGTGCGCATATATCCCTGTGATATTTTTAATTCTTTTGGGAAGATATGAAGAAGGAGAATAGCTGGGTTGAATGTGACCTCTACCCCTAATGTTTTGAAGAATTTCCTCACTGAAATCGACAGTGGTTCCACCAGTCTACACTCCCACCAGCAATGGAGAAAAGTTTCTTTCTCCCCACAACCCTGTTAGCATCTGTTATTGGTTGATTTCTTGATAATAGCCATTGTTTCTGGAGTGAGATGGAATCTCAGCATTGGTTTAATTTGCCTCTCCAGAATGACCAGTGATGTTGAATGTTTTTTCATCTGTTTATTTGCTGTTTGTATTTTTTTTATCTGAAGTGTGTGGCACTATGAGAGATAAGACCCAAAAAGTATTTGTCTAAAGATGCGACATTTGATCTAAAGGTTAAAAACCAAACAGCCAAATGAGGGGCTGTTTGGAGAGAGGGTCCAGATGCCCATATCCTCACACAGGAACATGCTATAATGTTTGAAGAATGAAAAGAAACCTTAGATCACACTGAGAGGGTTGTGGAATAAAAAGATCCACTGAAAACATACAAAGACTTGGGTGCACATCTGGAATTATATATGCGTATAACTATGGTGACCTGCTCAACAACTAATTACATTTTTAAAACCTACATAGGTGATTAAAATTTTGCTATCTGCAAACAAGAAGGGAAAAACATGAGCATTCTTACACATTGTTAAAATGAGCATAGATCTGTAACATGAGACTGCAGAAATTTAAATTCTATTCTGACTCCTAATCTTCCTACTTACATTAAGTCATTTCACAAATAGAGCTATCTTCACATCAAAATGTTTCCTCAAAAAGCAAAACTTTTCTTATTGCCAAATTACAGTTTCATTAACTTATGGAAAATCACGTCAGTCATACTCATTTGAATCTCAATAATTCTTATTTTAAACTCACGAGTTTTAAAAGATGCTGCTTTATCATCAATGATATTTATTATTTTGTTTAGAAATGGTTAAATCAACATTAATGCTTGTGAAAAATATTTACTAAACCCTTCCCAACATTTTATTGAGAAGAACACTTTTGTGAAACTGAGATTAGAATAAAAATATGCACTCGAGTTTACTAATGACTTTTCAGTGCGTTCATCGTACAACTATAGCTAAAGCTGGGCTATGCAGGAATGATATTTATTCATGAAGTATCCATTCATTCCTAGTGTCAGGCACAGATCTATGTGGTTAGGATGCAGCTTTGACCACAAGTAATAAAGTTTGATTTAGTTTCCTTTGTGTGTGTGTGTCTCTGTGTGTGCATGTGCGTGTGTTTGTGGCGGTTGCATGTAGGAGAAAAACAGTAATAAGCAAAGAAACAAAAAATAAGGTAAATATTCCATACTAGAAAGTAAAATCACAGTAAGAAAATACAGGTGCTAAGGAGGACAGTAAGCAATATTATTTCAGGTATTACACACTTCAGCATGTGATCTAGATTACGAGATGAACTGAGAGTCCAAGCCATACTAAGATGGTGACACGGAAGAGTGATCTAAGGAAGGTAGCAGCAGAGGCAAAAGTCCTGAGCCAGAGCATAATTGATATGTATGAGGTCAGGAAAAGTATGAGGAAAAAACAAATGAAAAGCACAGTGAGAGAGCTAGGATGGCCCAAATCACATGTGTCACGGTAAAGAATTTGGAGTTCATTTTAAGTATATTGAGAGAGATTGAGAACTAGGGTTGCACTGTTCACTTATCTTATTAGAATATTACGCTGGCTGCTATGTCTGGAATAATTCGGTGTGAGGCAAAAATGGAATAATGGAAAACAGAATCCTTGGCTTATTAACCACAAGAAGTGACTTGATCAAGAAATGTGATCATTACGTAGTAATTGGTGGAAACTCAGTAATAAAACTCAGACAGCCTGAATTTGGTGAGACCTCTTGGAATGACTCCAAAGGAGAATCTGACTCAAGTTCGTTGAGTGGGGTTTTGTGGACAAGCTTGGGAGTGAGTGGAGAATGAGGAATCTCTGAAGCAAGGAGACCTGAATAGCACAGTCTATGTGGCTTTGTGGCAACTGCTGAGAGAGCAATGGCTAATGTTCTGTTGTGCCAGATGCTCTGTGACCCAGCAAAGCAAGTGTGTGTGTGTGTGTGTGTGTGTGTGTGTGTGTACGCACTGTGTCCCATATGGGCAAACTGAGTGACACCAGGATATGGGGATATTGTTTTGGGGGCTCAGAAAGCTGGGAGGAGGCACTCTAGGAACTCAGGCAGCTGGAGGTAAACAAGAGTCAGACTTATCAGTGATAGTAAGGGATGTGGAAAATTTGAGTCTTTGTGGTTTTCTTTTTCTTTTTAAAAAGGGCAAATGAATAGAATTTGTAGATAGA
>RJWT010013677.1:0-21609 GCA_004365215.1 Cuniculus paca | reverse complement strand
TAATTGGTTAAGAACTTTAACTGATAAGCCGCATTTTTAGTTATTTGAGGAAAGAATTGATCATCCTACTAAAAAGATGGCAAGAAAGGACAAGATCCTAGCAATAAGATATCCTGGCCAGGGGAAGGACTGGCTTATTCAAAGAAGAACCATGTGAGAGAGACAGGGACAGTCTGGTGCACACATGGCCAAGGAAGAGAGAAGCCCAACTGCAATATATGGTGGGAATTCCTGTATTTCAAATCATTAGTGGCTAGAAATGGGAAAATTGCTTTTCATTTTTTGCTGCATTCATATGAATGTGGCTTCTAAGGTAGAAACTGACATTAATCTTTGACACATTTTGTTCTTTTGTTTCAGTGAGTAATAAGTTTCAGGAGTGTCTTTTATCATAAAGGTGGAAGGAAGCCCCTTGATCTTGTTCTTGGGGTTGTCCTGAGCTCTGTGTGTCGCTAAACCTTGAGCTTCAGGCTGAGAGGTTAGTTTGGTTAATGGTGTATAAGGTCATTTTCACAGAGGGTAGAGCTTCTTGCAGGACATTACAATTATAATGTAGATGAATGCTTTATTGGTCCTGGCTAGTGACAGCAAAGATGGAGACTAAGATTAGAGCACTGGGGAATAAATTTGGAAGATACACAGATGGGAATTAAGTGTGGCAATGTGGGAATAGGGAGGGCATGGTGGCAAGGAGAACTCCTTATTTAGAGGAGTAACCAGTGAACTCTAAGGACAGTTGTAGTCGACACTTACGTTCATATTTCCTCTCCTCTCTGTAATTCCCTAAAGCTAGCCTCTAGCCTATGGACACAATCTTGGGAATAAGGGAAGAAATTGTGTCTTTGCTTCATGAGCAACATGATTTTTGGGAAATATACATGATATGAAAACTGTGCTAACTGGTCAGAGGTTTTTAGGGAAACATTCTGCTGAGAAGTGAAAAGAAGCAACAACCAGCTGCAAAAGAATATTTGTAGGACACAGACTATGGAGACGCAAGGAATAAGAGAGTCTTTGGGTCTCTTATCTTATTAGGGGCTTTGAGGACAGCTTGGGAGTCTGCTATTTGATCAGTGGACATCAGGGGTGAGTGGAGGTGAGAGAAATGAAGCGCTGTTTTCCTGAAAGTATTTCTGTGCTCATCTGTAATTTTGGGGGAGTCCCAGCTGTCTTGATGACATGATCAATCACAACAGAGCAGTTAACTTCAAGAAAACTCATTTCATAACACACAGAATCCCATGCCACGTCACGGTGGCCCAGCCTTTAGAATCACTGGCCCCAAGAGAAGCTGTTTTTCTCAGGTTCACTCACCAAGCAGAGAGCACACACCTCTCCAACAACAACACAGGGACCCACAGTTTCCCGAGTTTCTCAAGACCTCAACCATCATATCAGATGATTTCTCTGGAACAGTGATCAACAGAGCAGTGACCTAGCTGCACAACAGTCATGCAGTGGGGTCAAACGGGTCAGTGGAATCTTCGGGGCAGTCAAAGACTCACCTCCTTTTGATGGTGAGCATCACACCCAGTAGAATGATGATAAACATGAGGAGGCCAGCAATCACACCAGCCATTTTCACAGTGTTGTCCACCTGCTTCTCTGGTTCCATGGTGTTAGAGTTCTGGGTGGAGGCACCTTGAGGAGAAAAGAGAAAGGAGATGTTGCAAAGATTCACCCGTGTGACTAGACTATAATAATAATAACAATAGCTTCCAGTTAGTGAGCGTTAACTGTGTACCAGGCACTGTAGTGAGAGCACTACCCACATTGCCCCATTTGATCCCATTTAAGAATTAATCCCCTGTGAAATAGGAATGATTATTAGAGCCTGCTGGAGATGAAGAAACTGACATGAAGAGAAATGGAGTTTCCCAAGTTTCTATAACTTCTGTGCTATTGCATCTTTCTCTTCCAGTGAGATCAAGTGGAAGAGTTTATTTCTCATACTGCTTTGTCTCTAGAATCTGACCTTGAACCCACCATTCAGTTCTTGGGTTCATGGAATTATTCCTAACCCTATTTTATTGTTTTGGATAAATGGTGAAAATCACAGCTTTATATAAAGGCAACACAATTAAGATCACTAGATTTTTGAAGAGAAAAAAGTAAAGTTTATCTTTTTTCTTTGTAAGAAACAAATGGTAGAGTAAAAATAATTAGTGCATTAAAAGGAATTGTATTGGGTTCAGAAAACACATTCATTTTTAGCATTTATAGTAATGCTAATATCATATGGTCTACAAGCACTAGCTTATTGACTCAGCCCCTGGTAGAGAAAGGCAGGGAACTGGCCACTCACTGTACCTTTACCTTTGTGCTGGGTGAGTCATAGATCTAGCTTATCAAGCTTCACAAAAATTCCCAAATGTGGATACTGATTTTCTCATTTTACAGATGAAAACACCAAGAGACTTGATACAAGTCACATGGCTGATAAAGTTAGAGCTAGGATTTCTCAGGTTTGTTGAATCCAAATTTAGTCCTTAATAGTCAGAAACCTTGAATTCAGCTTTCAAGTCCCCTAAGTCCTTAATTCCCCCTTCCTAAAATGCCTATTTCACTCATATTATAGCAAAAGGTAAGTAACAACAACAACCAAAGCCTAGCCTTTTGCTCCTCTATGCATTAGGGATCTAGGATAACTTCTGCTTCAGGGAGAGTAACCTAGGGGCCTGTGCCCCTAAGAGCTCTCTCTCTCTCTCTCTCTCTCAATTTTGATAGCACCTTGTAGATATTTAACAATATCTTTTACCACAATGTACCAATATTATTAGCTATTTGTTTCTACATCTGTCTGCTCCACAGCTCTGCAAACTCCTCAGAGGTAAGATTATGCCTCGTTTATCTTTGTTTTTCCATGTTAGCACAGAGCCTGACTCATAATAGAGGCTCCCTAAATGTTTGTGTTTGTTTGGTGTTTAGCTAAAGGGATAATCTCTCTGCCCACACACATTTGTTCTCATAGAACCAAATCGAGTTTCTCCTTTTGCAGTCATGTAGTCACAGAGCTCAGCTGAGTCTTGTGTTTAAGGATACTAATATTCATAAGCTTTGGTTCTGATTTCCCAAACTCACTGATATTTAAGAACAACCTTCTAGTATATTGGTGTACCTGTTTCTTTTTGCTTAGTCGTGTAGTGTTTTCCTTCTCAGAGGAGTTACCACAAACTGCTGGAACATGAATAAATTGGATTTACTTAGCCAAGTCTCTCTAGTGAGAACAGTGAGTCTTTAAGAACAGGGATTACATGCTATTCATCTCTAAAATGCCAGTGTCTAGCATGGGTTTCCTGCCTCATAACTGTTACTAAATTTCTTGATTATGGAATGAGATAAAAGTGCATGAGCCAAAATTATTTGCTTTATTTACTCACTCAATCATTTACTGTTTTGCTACTCATTGCCCATGTACTGTGTGCCGGACTATGCTGTCTGTAGGTCCAGAGATCCTTTTCTTGGAATCACTTATGTAATGAAGGACTTCTTTCTTTCCTTTCATCAGCTAAAAGCAAGACCAACTCATTAATCCTAGGGATGTCTGAGAAGGTTCTGTGAATCTACAGCCTAGTAAATTCCTAGGGAAGTCAGGCAACCTCAGTGTGCTATTCCGGAGAGGAGGTTAGTTCTGAGTGGCTTCTAGGTAGACCTATTTCCCAGATGGGAGACTGGATTTCCAGGATATGGCAAATCCAATATGCACCAAATACCAAGGAAGTTGAGTGCTTCAAATCACAATTCTCTGAATATTGGCAGACTTTTTATTTGGATGAAGAAAAAAGTTGGGTCTGGAGCATTTACGCATTGTCATAACTAAACTTTACTTAGTGCCTACGGTGAGGTCTTAGAGACTAAGGTACACAGGCAAAGAGCCCCTGGAGAGGATCTTTTTACCGTAAACTGTAATTGTAAGCTGCTACCACCTAGTACAATGGACTCAAACTTATTAGTAAATAAGTACCCACTATATGTCAGGCATTTGGTGATGCAGCATTGAACAATACAGGCACAGTTCCTATCCTCTAGTTAGTGGTGGTTAGGGGTACAGAATGCAATAATAAATCAAGAATCCAAACTCTGAACACCATTAAGGGTTTGGGAAGAGAGGCACAAGACTCTTAGAAAGTGCATAGCCAGGAAATGAGTCACTTTGGGGAGGAAGTGGCCAATAGGGTACGCTCCAAAGCCTTAAGGAGGTAAAGGAAGACTAAGAGGAGCCCATGGGAGCAGCAGAGGAAACAACCTTGGTGAAAGCTGTGAGATGGGGCATCCTAGATATGAAAGAAAAGGGATATGGTCAGGTTGAGAAAGCAAGGAGATCAGGGTAAATGAAGCTGGAGAGGGAGCTGGACCCAGATCACATCAGGCATTATAGGCCACAATGAGGGGTTTTGTTCTGTAGCCCAAGAAATATAGAAACATGGAAATGTCGTTCCTGGAACAATGCTATGTTCAGGTTTGTGTTTCCAAAAAATCATTCCAACTTCATTGTAGGACCACAGTAGGTTGGAGAGATCAGTTTTGAGAACATTACAGCCATCCGAGTAGGAGATGAGATAGTTGCTTAGACTCAAGTGATGACAGAGGAGAATCAGAAAAGAAAAAAAAAAGAGATAATTACTCAATATTCAGTGAATGAAACATGGAGAATAAAGGAGAAAGAACTGTCAAGGAGGACCACAAGTCTTTGGTTTGCATGATAAGGTAGAAGTTAGTGCTATTTGTGGGCCCCTGAAACAATGGAAAAAGAACAACTTTAGAGGGAAATTATGTATATGTTTAGGGCAATTTAAGCTTGAGAGATACTCTAAAAATGTAGTTAGCTAAAACGGTAGGTCTAGAACTCCAAAAAGAGGTCTGAGCTGGAGGTAAAACTGTGTGAGTCATGCACAGATGGTATTTGAAACATGGAAGTTGATGGAATCACCCAGGGAGAGAGAAAAGAGGGAAAGGAAAATCAGACTTACAATAGAGACATAAGGGACTATAGTATTTAGTAAGTGGGTGGAGGAAGATAAATCTGCACAGGAAACACTGAGTATTCAGATAGGTAGAAAGAAAAACTGGGAGAGGGTAGAGCCAAGGGAACAGAGTGTTTCAAGAATAAATGAGTAATCAACAGTACCAAATGCTGTTCCTAGGGCAGATTCAAGCTCTGTGCCTAAAGGAAAATGAGGAATTTTAGACAAGTATGAGAAAACTTTTCCCAAAAGAATTCCAAGGTATTCCTAAATAAACGTACCTTCAACAGTGACTGTAACTCAACAATGGAACATACTTGAAGGTCATAGAGGAACATCCAGGGGATTGTGAGACACCATCTCAAGAGCTAGATAGAGCTCAGTGGTTTAGATAAATTCAATGAGTTCAACCAATAAGCATCAGAGCTGAAAACATAGACTTTACACAGTAAGGTTACTAGGAGGAGCCATGCTTGTCTGGTCCAACCAGGCTTCAGATACAAGAAGGTGAATTTATGCTGGTATGTAGAAAATTCAACTTTCATTTAAGTACTCTTCAAGGGAATTTGCTGCAACTTTCATTTAAGTATCCTGGGGATTTGTGTTTCTGTTCATAAATGAAGGGTACCAGCGGTATTCAAAGGTGCTACAGATGTAGAGGAAATATTTTTAGGACTAAAGGCCAGACAACATCCATGTGTGACTCTCACACCTAAGAGGAAGAAAGGGGAGATGGAGACAGATGTTGGGCCAAGCCCCACATCTGCAGCAGACTCAGGATCTTGTCCACAGGGCTCACATTATCAGTACTCACTGGATCAGAGCTATGATAAGATTTAGAGGGAGCATGTCAGGGTTGGCTATAGAGAGTACCTCCTGGCAGTGTGATAGCTTTTCCACACCTTTCAATACTGGGACCACATAGAAAGCTGTCTGTCTGTCTATCTCTATGATCAGTGCCCCCAAGATCCAAGGGGCTGAATTACTTTTGTCATAAGGCCACTTTTTTCATTAGAATCAGGTTTAGTATTAGTTTCAGTCCTTAAAGGACCCTGCCTCTGACTTGGAAGACTTCTACTGAGCAAGGATTGGAAATGTGAGAAATAGAATTTAGATGCATCCTCTTCTCTTCTGTCCTTCACAGGACCCAACCTAAGAATAATCCAAGTAAATCAGAATTGGCAATGAGGCACCAGGTGATAATTTATACAATCAGAGAAACTTTAAAGCTCTCCTGGAGTCCCCTGTGGGATGTGGTCATCAAAAACAATCTTGTGAACTCAGCTTGCACTGACAAGAGACTACTGTCTCCAACACAAGGCTGCATGACTGACCTTATACCCCAGCCATCTGTGCCTTCCGAGTTCTAAGGACTTTCAAAGGTTGAGCTAGTTCTCTCAAAGCAGTGGCAGCTGCGTCCTGCCCTCTGCTTTTTCCCAAAAGCCTACAGTGGCTTAGTATCTCATCTCTTCCTAGTTCCAACTCAGAGTCCACATCTGACTTTCAATGTGCTTCCTGTGTATGGAAACCTGATGTCCGTGGCTGTTGGTTTCTTGGAGGCTGTTCTCTTTCCTCAATCTTAGTGCCATATTTTGTGTCCCTTCTACCTCCCCATTGGTTTTCTTCAGGGATTCCTGAAGGAATTTCAACAGGAATCATGCTGGTCTGTTCTTCTCTCTACTCATCAGACCACTCTAGTGACTCTTATCCATTTGTGGCCTCAAGATTCCTCCTGCCAAGATGGATCTTTATGGTGATGACAGGCAAGAGAATTGCTACTGAAAAAGTGGTTCAGGGACTAGAATGTTAGCATCATACAAGATCTTATTAAAAATGTAGAATCTTGGGGCCTACCTCAGACCTACCGAAACTAGCATTTTAACTGGATCTCTATGTGGTTCATGGGCACATTAAAATCCAGAGATCATTGACTTTGAAGGTATATTAGTCTAAACCTAGATTTTTCAGTTTATAGGAGGGAGATTGAGGTGAGCCCTAATTCTTACCTTCAATAGCTAAAGGGGCACTGTGGAAAATGAGTAGATTTGGTCTCTTTAATCTGAAAGGCCAGAGTTACCATCGCAAGGAAGATGGGGCAGGAGGTCAATTAAGGACCAACATGCAGAAAATTTTTAATATGAAAGAGCTCCCTAGCTATGGATAAAGCCCAGAGCCTTTTGATATAAACATGTAGCGATGGCAGGAAAACAACCATGAAGTCTTGTTTCAGGACTAGTTTTCCCTTTTTACCTATCCTCTGTTTCTACCTATTCTCACCTCCTTGCCTTCATGGATACTTAACCAAGTTCTCCACATTTTACATTCAAGGGAGGCTGTCCTTTCTCCTCTGCCAGTTGAAACTGCCTCCCCAGCTCTAATCGGCATCCCTTAATTTTAGTGATGCCCATTCTCTTGGGGACAGAAATCCTCCCTGATATCTTTAGAGCCATTGGGCTCCAATATTGTCTTTCTTCTCTCTGCTTTCACCCTTACCAGGTTACTGACAAAGGCAGGAAATGTCACCAACAATGAAAGCAGTTGTCTGGGGACTTAGAGTGCTCCCTGTAAGCAAAAGGGACTATGTGACTTCTCATACTTCTGTTGAGGTTGAAAAAGCTATGGTTTTATGACACTGATCAAAATCAATCAGAACTATGTGACTCACATCCAGATGTCATCATTAGTGGGGTATGTGACCTTGATAAAATCTGTTAACCACAATGTGATTTGATATCTTTGTTTGTAAAACAGTGAGGAAATGCCAAATTCAGAGAGATATCTAAGGATCAAATGGAATAATGGAGGTGAAAATGCTTCATAAAGTCTAAGGAACTGTTTACACATGTGGCATAAGGATGACATGACCTTGGGACTGACTGCAGGGTGAGCAGGGTTTAAAGTGCCTATGAACTATGGGTAGAAGAGATTGGGGCAGTACCTCTGTGCAACCTGCTGCTTGAGTTCACCTCGCACCTAAAGAATAAAGGCAGGAAAAGCCCCCAGAATGATGTACTTAACTCTGCTCATATAGGCAAGGCCTGTACCAGGCTTGCATCTGGATGACTTACTGGCAGCAATAACATAATTTGGCAACGAGGGATTAATAATTCATTCTCAAAGTACTCTCACTGGCAACAGGCCCAATTTCATAGCTTTACTTCAGAGTATTTTCCCTGTGAAGATATGGAGCAAAAATAGAAGTCACAGATAAAGAACATCTAATTGCAATTGATAAAACCCAAGTAAATCCCACTGCATGCATAACCCATGCTGGTGATCATTGCTGATGGTAAAGAAAGGCGACTGGCTCTTGGAGATGCAATTCCTAAAAGCTACACTCTTTAAAACACACAGTGGCCTCTCAGTTATCCGAGGGCATATTATCCCCAGTGTGGCTTATTGGAGGCAAATCTTACTGTGCTGGCAGTTTACCACTGTCTACTTAATGACTTTTTTTGTTGAAGAGTTTCTCTGTCTTTACTTTGGCTTTGCATGTATCTGGCACCCAGTAGAGAAAATCTTTGAAACCCTGACTCTGAGCTGCTACCTCTATGCCCCAGAAGGTTTGAAGCATTGCAGGCATCTCCTGTTGTGGAGGTTTTGCCAAGAGGAGAGAACAGGGAAAAGATAAGGAAACTGGGCAACTTTCCTGCTCCGTTAAAGTCAGGTACACACTGTCTCCCTGCTTGATTGTGCTGGAAGCAAAATCTCAGAACGACTGGCTATTTTTAAAATGGAATCGAAATCCAAGATAGAACTTGGTAGGAGAGCATCTGGATACTTCATTAGATTCAAACCTCTAGACTTTACAAATTGCATTCCAAAGCACAGAAAGCATTTGTGATTGTGATCATGAACTACTCTGGCAGTCTTCAAGGACTGAAACTGTAGTGAACAGGAGGGGAGCGAGAAGCCTGGGGAGAAACAAATGCTGTGGCTGACATTTTTTTTTAATGAAAAAAAAATGTGTATTTCAGATATTTTACACTAGTAAGTGTAACTTTGATACAAGAAACAAATATATAGCCTGGATGATAAAATCAGGCCCTCCCTCCTTAGATCTTAAAAAAAAGGAAGCAATAATTACTAGAAATGAGTATAGGCTCCACATTAATCAGCAGCCAACCAGGAAAAAGGAAACTACTCCCAGCATTTAAGTGGGAGCAAATTTTCCAGAGAATTAGTATGCAGGGATGAGATGAAGATGATGAGATGACCCAGTGATATCAGGAAGCCACAGTCCAGTCCAGACTGGTGAAACACAAAGATCCTGACCCAGAGGTCAGGATAATGTAACAGAAGGCAGAACTCCAGAACTATGAAGAGAATTAGAATCATGGGATAGACACAGTTGCTGTCAAAAGAAAACTTCTTGTCCCTTGCTCTATCATCTCTAACTCATGTCTTCCCCTATGCCAATCTTACCCCTACATTAATTGGCCAAACACAGAGGCCAACTGGCACAGGAGTAGAGGAAATTCACCTGCATGTCTTGGCAGAGGAAGGCCATAATGAAGGATGGATGTGAGACCAGCATGAACTTCCTATGAGTAAGCGATGCTTGGCTCACTTCTAAGAGGTATCTGGACTCAAATCAGGTCAAAGGTTTGGTAATGTGGCCTAACTTCCGTAAAGTCACGGCCACGACCAGTGGTGACTGGTTTGTGGAATAACTATGTATTAAACTTGGGTTTTCCATAAGATGGCAACATAAGGGTCATGATGCCTTTTTGGATATGAAATATTAATATATTAATGATAGAGTCAGCACATAATTAGAGCTTTGACTTCAACCCAGGCTGCATTTAAAACCCTTTGCCTATACTGCCTTGTTGAATCCTCACTGTAACTTTAAGAAACAGATTCTATCATTATACCTATTTCACAGATGGGAAAATTGAGGCTCAAAGAGACCAAGCAACAGTAGTGCTGAAATATGGACTCTGTCATTCTAGTACAGAATTTATTCTCTTTAAAGAATTATACAGTTTTGCTACCTCTGTAATAAAAAAGAGGAGAAATTGCTGTGACATAATTTTGGTAGTCTTTGCTCAAATATCTGGAAAAAAGAAGTACACTAGTATTAAAGAGCTCTAGGATCATCTTGACCAGCCAGATAAAAATTTCTTTGCATTTATCTGTACCTGCTGGGCCTGACACCTGTTGTATCAAACAGTTCCAGTTTGTACCTGCTTTTTCTTGAAGATTATCTCTTCTTGCATCCTCCCAGCAGCATATCACATTCTAATATCTAAAGGATTGATGAACAAGTCATGTGAATCCTGTTATGTGAGCCAAATTATACAGGTTTTGCTCAAATGATATTTAAACTTGACCTTTTTAACTTAAGTTCCTTCACTCTTTTCACTTTTCTTGTATATCCACCATCATCTCCAAGCCCTTAATACATAGAGTTTAGTTTTGCTATTAATCTTTGAGTTTTCTCTTGAAGACCTTCCTTGATATTTAGCAATCAAACCATTTCATAATTCCACAGGGAGACAAGTTTTGCTCAAGTTTAGGTTACTGTTTTCTGCTTTATTCCAATACTCATTTTTTAATCTCACTGCCTAAATTTTAAAAATTGCTGACTATCTCCCCACACCACAGAACAGTGCCTCTTTCGCTGGCTCTGGCTGATAATGGACTGCTTAAGAAGGATTATTCCATCATTCTTTTAAGTGACATCACCTAAGATGTTTCCCAAGCAATAAATAAATTGCCTCAATTCATCATATGACAGTAATTGCTTTTAGTCAAGATTTAACTTGGAGTCAATGTCAAGTAGTTGAAAACATTACAGAGATACAGGTTTTTCAAAGATAGCTCTACCCTTGATGTAGGAAACCATTTAATAAGTACTGAGTTAAGTGTAAAGCAGATACATGTTTCTAATGTCCCACATTTCCCCAATATTACCTAGTCAGCCCTAAGAGGTTAGAATTGACTTCACCACAGCTTATACAACTAAATCTGCTAAATATTGCTGACAGAAGGTATTCTCATTTTCAGTCTTAAATGGAGGTTAGCACCCTGTGAAATGAGAATCATGTTAATTGATTGTTTGAAAGTGCTTCAGCCACTCAGATAAATCATTCCCCCAGTGCAAATTTTGCTTCATCCCATGTGTCTCCTGAATATGTATTTCTGGATGGACTTCGTTTGCACAGCAAATGCTCTGCTTGTCAAATTCCAATTCCATGGTGAGTGACTCTATGAGATGGCTCTACAACACCCACATGGAAAATTTCTAGGAGCAAGAAAACTCCTTTATTCAAAAATATGTTTCTATCCATCTAAATTTAGCAACCCAGACTGAAGTAAGAGTAGCCATGCCCACTGATGCCACATGCAGCCAATGCTGATGCTCCCCTTGCAGGGGAAGATCTGGAAATCTCTTTGTACCTCATGATATCTTCAACTGCTGCCTTATACCCTGAGAGGCCAACCTCATGAGTATCTCAAGTATCTAGTGGAGGATAGAGAGAGGATTAAGTCTATCACTAGAACAGGACTTTAAACTAAACTAGAGCTGGGTATGAGGTTGTCTAAGAAACCAGGAATAAGGTGTACTTTGAGGATTGGGTCAGTATCAGGCTACAGTCAAGGTTAACAGCCAGTATGTGGTGAGGTAGGAGCCAAATCTAATGCAAGGAAGGATTAGCAGTCAGCCTGGGCCTTGGGTTTAGGGATTTTCTGGCACATAGTCAGTTTGTATCCATGGTGAGAGCTCAAACTATACCTAGAGTTGTGCTCAGACTTTAGCTAGAAACACACGTTAGCCCATGGAAACTGGACAAGTCAAATTGCCTTCAGATGCACTGTAACCATCAGTACCATTTCAACCCCTGCTCGCAAAGAAAAAGTACTGGACATTGTGTAACCTGAGAGATGCTTGGTTATAATGATGATAGTGGGTGGAGCAGTATCAAGCATGGAAGCTAATGAGAAGACACTTCTGCTGTCTTAGTATTCACTACTTGTTGGGAGAAGTGTGTAAACTGAAAACCAAACCTCCAAGTAATGGGTGCTCATACTCTGGTGTGTCCAGGGAAGGGCAGATAAACTCTGCTTGGGTAAATCTAGACTACACATGTTACCAGTGGTGTGGGGCACTTTGAGGCATCCCTGACACCACCCAGCAGCATCTCCGCTTCCCCACCCACACTGGCTCCTCTGTGGTTGGGAAAGGCCTGACCTGTGAGTGAGGATGAAAAGGCTGAGTTAGCTCAGCACTGACGGTACTGGCTCCCTGCTTATAGAAATCTGCACTAAGCCTGGAACCCAGGAGGCTCAAAGCTGCTTAGCTGCCACCGACAGGGGCACCCACAGCCTGCACGAGGGATGAAGGATTTAGTCTGAAGAGCAGATGTAAGACAGAACACACACTCTGTAGGACGCCCTGTGGCAAAGTGATAGTCCCTTTAGACTTTTGCAGGAAGCAGGTATGAAAGAGCATGTAGTCACGTTAAACTGATTGTAATTCTTCCTGTGGAGTTCAGAGCGGGCCTGGAGCAAGTGTGGGACAAGGGAAACCTTCCCAGGAGCAGTCTTTGGCAGAGTACAAAGCAGCCAGGGACATCTGCAGGCATAAAATCCCAAGACACAGGGAGAGCAGGTGACAACACCCTGGTCTGTGAGGCCAAAGGCACTCCAAGGCAGGACTAGCAGCAGCTGCTGGAACTAATGCAGAAGGCAGAAAACAAAAGAGAAAAGGAGGGGTAAAGCCATAGAGCAAAAACCAGTCTGGGCCAAATGTAGAATACAGCAAACGGAACTTCAGGGAAGAGGCAGAGTGGGCTAATGAGATATTCTGTGAAGTCAGTGCTTAGCTGTGGTCTCCTTGAGGTCTATTGGAGAGGCAAAGCATTTGAGGCTCAACTGCTGACCACACCCTTGTTCTCAGATTCACTGTTTACAAGTAGATTAGCTTCTTATGGCTGTGGTTGCAAATGTCCAAAACATGAGTAGCTTATAACCACAGAGATTTGTCCTCACTGTTCTGGAGGCTGGATGTTCAAGATCAAGGGAAGGTGGTGTGTATGGTTCCTCTGAGGTTCTGGGTAGAACCCTTCCTTGCCTTCAAGGTGGTTGGTAATCCTGGTATCCTGGTATCCCTTGCCTTGAAGATGCATTAGTCCAGTCTGTGCCTCTGTTATCACATGTGTGTCTGTCTACATGTGTTTTTCTCCTCTTTGTAAGATAAACAGTCACATTGGATTAGGTCTACCTTCATGACTTTGTCTTAAGTCATCATATTTGTAAAGATTCTCTAAATGAAGTCACATTCCCAGGTACTGGAGTTATGACTTCAACATGTCTTTTTGGGGGGACATAATTCAATACATAATTCCAAGTAGAGATGATCATGATGATCAAAGTAGCCTGGGAAACAGGAGAGAAATCTTAGCATTTCACTGAGTAAAATTCAAACACTAAGAGGGTCAAGGCTCATTGGACAACATATGGGAAGAAGAGTAAGACTCCTGTTTGGTTGTGGATTCATCAGAGCATAAACCTTCCAGAAGCACAGGATGTCCTGGCTTTCTGTCTGGATGGCATAGCCGATGCACCAAGGACTCTCCCCAGGGTTCTTACTCAAAAACAAAATTCAATTTTTTTCTAAACAATTCCAGATAAATTGATCCCTCAGGGGATGACTGCTTTACCTCACCCAAAGGGAAAGGAAAGGAGACAAGGGGTGAAGATTTACCCAGCGGTGTCAGCTTTATCCAGATCTGGTCTCTGCAACATGCAGCGTGCAGCAAGAATCAGAGTGCCTGAAAATGAGGGAAGGTGTTCAGAAAGGAGACAGAAATCTATAGCAGGATTAGTGGCAATTGAGTAGGATCAGAGAGAGGAGCTGGGAAATATGCAGCGTGGAATTCAGATTAGGACAACTAACCCGATCGAGGGTAATAAAACCAGCAGCGAGCGCAGTGTTGATTGCTGAGATTCTAGCCAAATCCACCATGAACATGTTTTCTTTCTTCTAGCCTTTGTCCCTTGGGTTTTGAAAACAGAAACATTGAATCACTTTGTTCTGTATTAAAAGCTGATCTATCTCCCTCACCAAAGTAAGGGTGAAAAGCACTCTGCTATATTCATGGGAGATAGCGACGATAGAAGTGGGGGTCTGAAGAGGCAGTATCTCTGGCTGGTCACATGGCTCGCTCTCAGCCCTTCCCCATGATTCCTCCACACAGCCTGACCTGTTCCCTGCCGGCATTATGTGAAGACAGGTCAGGAACTGGGCTTTGCAGGAGCAGTCCAAGCAGCTTTTGGAGGTACCCCACTCAATGGCCCTGGGGAATCGGTGTCAAGGGAGCTTAGAGTGCAGGGCTGCACGGAGTTTAAGTACTGGAGGGAAAACTACTTCTCGGTGACTCCCAATCAGTTAACAAAATAATAAAAGGTGAACAGGATGAGGTGCTCAAACCATCACAGACTGGAGGCAGAAGGTGGACAAGAGTGAGTTTATTATGCCCAGGACATGCCCTGTAAATGCTAATCATCTGCCCACTATCAGATTATTCTTGCATGAGGCCAAGAGAGTAGCTGCATGTGTGCTGAGCACAGAGAAAGAGCTGATAGGATCCAAACAGCTCCAAGACAGTGTGCTTATGCTGTGACCGCATGCTGAGTTCAAGAAGAACCCTTAGTCAGGGGCAGAGGTGGGGCCTCTGTACTGATTGGCACTACCAGCTGGCCATCTCCTCCAGGTGCAGTTTGAGATAGTGTCAGGAAAGGTTTTTGCAGAGATGCTGGATAGTAAGACTGGCCATGGGTAGAGAGCACCTCATCAAAGGCAGGCATATGAATGTGAGACCAAAAGTATCATTGATGTGATTAGTATGACTGCGGCACAGTACACAAAGGAGGAAATAAAGTTGGCGACATGGAGAAGTGGCAGGGACTAGGTCATGAAGGGTATTTGATTCAGGCTAAGAATCCCAAAGTCCAAAGGAGCATTTAACTCAGGATTAGACTCTTATTCCTGGAGGCTCACTGTGGTTTCAGTGGTGATACATGTTGGAAGAAGACTAAAGGTAAGATGAAGAGACCAGTTAGGAAGCTGTGACACTAATCCAGGTAAGACTCACACATGAAAGGAAGTGAAGAGGACGTAAAGAAGGAGAGAGAGATCCGACAGAGATCTGAGGCAGCTGGGGTCAGATATGATGGAAATTAGATATTGAAGATGGGGAGAGAGAAAGAAGGGTTTCTGAATCTGAATTTAATGGCAGTTTGAAATGAAGACAGTAGGCTAATTACTCCTTCGTTTAAAGAGAGTATCTCAGGAGAGAAAAAGGTGCCATGAGAGCCCCATGCATAGATACTCCTGATTAGGTGCTTGTTTTGTAAGAAGTATAACATTTACTTGCCACAGGAGAACACCCCACAGCGGATGTGAGACCCCTCCTCTGCATTAAGTTTAACAATTCAGAGAGTGATTGGTAACAGAATGCAGTCAGAATGATGTATCTACAGCCTTACGTCTGACAAGCTCCGAACATCTGTTGTCAATAAGGATAGTTTTCTGGTGTACTTGATGGAGTACTAGAGACATCTCACCTCTGCTCTGCAAAGTCAGCTCTGCAGCCACATGAGGTGCGCAACAGGCGAGCTGTGGAAGGTCCTTTTCAGTGTGTAGCTGGACTGTTGTATGTCACCTACTTCTCTGACCTACAGTTGTGGCTTCTGTCCCTAATCTGCAGGTACAGCCCTGGCATGTGCTCTGATACCAATTCAGGACTTAGTTAAAGGGGACCAGAGACACTCAGGCTAAAGGCTCAGGGTCCTCAGCATCACGTCACCTCAGCTCTTGGTTGTACTCTTGCCTTGGGCTATTACAGGAACCAGGGTTATCCTACCTGTCTGTCTTGCCCCTTCCCACCAAGTGTAGTCCATCATGATGGGTGCTTGTGTTGGAGCTTTATCTGGTTCTCCTGTCTCCAGTTCCTATTCTCATACTATCCATAACTCATACCAAGGCACAAGTCCTAAGAGGGTGGCAGAGGCCCTAGTGTGTCAAAGCCTGCAGGGTCCAAGCAGTGACCCTAAGGAGGCTGCTGTGCTTCTTCCTCAGGTCTTCTCTACCTATATGGTCTTGTCCCAAAGACTCAAACTTTTTCTACTTGGGTGCAGGATTTATAAACTAACTATGGAAAAGTTACTTTAGGGGCATTTGCAAAGAAGCACTTCTGGGGAGGGTATTATGGCTTAAATCAAGTCACTGCAGTGAGGCCCCAATTTAAAAAACAAAGAAGTGATACTAGGTATTTTTAATATGATGTTCACAGGGAAGCCAGGAATGATAAAAGGAGCTGTCCTTAGTGACTCTCAAACCTGGAGCTGGCCTAGGACTGACCCACTTCTTCTGTTGGTCCTCACTGTGACTGACCTGGCCAGGTCAGGACTCATCTTTATTATGATTTCATAGATGAGGAAACTGAGGCTCAGAAAAACTGAGTGATTTGCTCAAGATACCCTAATTTTAAGGAACAGAGGACTTTCTCCAAGGCCCTTCACTTTGTGCAAAAATGACAATGACCACTGGGTATGGTCACCTGCCCCTTGAGGTGACATTTAGTGCAACAACTCTGGGCTCCAGACTGCACATTGTCAGTCTCGTATTGGGTCTAGAGGAGAGGCCTGGCTGAGCTATAGGAAGGGTCAGAGAAGAGGCATTGCTTCTATAGGTGGTCTAAGGTAGACCAAGTCTTATTAGGAGAAACAGCAAGAAGTTAATCACTTGTCCACTGCAGCCTCAAGTCAGCTCAGTCCAGAAAAATGCCAGCCCTGGCTAGAGAGGCTTCTGCCTATTTCTCTCAGTGGAAGGATCAATGGCTTCTGCCCACTGGATGCCTGTTACTCCAACCCAACACATTTTCTAGCCATTGACACAAGTCCAGAGGGGAAGGGCAAAATGGAATAAAGGGAATTGAAACCTGTGGAGTCTTAACTCTGTTGGATACATGCTCTTCTGCTCACCAACTAGGGACCTAGAGGACAAAGATGTGCTTTACCTTTAAGGTTTGTGCTGTTCAAATTGGTAGTCACTAAGCCAGTGTACTTTCTGAGCACTTCAAATGTGGTAGAGGAATTGAATTTTAAAGCTCATTTTATTTCAACTAACTTACACTTAAAAACTGAAACAATGAAAGTTATGCTTACTTGTTGCACATGGTTTTTATCTTTTCAGGGCTATATTTCATTTTAGCCATTTAAAACTTAGCATCTGAATGGAGACATGCACTAAAAGTGAAAATCAGATCTCAGATTTCAGATGGAGTGCAAAAAAGAATGCAAGACATCATTCATTAATAGTTATTTTTAGTTGATGCTTGCAGAACATAATGACTGCATTCATCGCAGGGAGTAGATACATGTACAGAACACATCTTAATTCTTATTTTTTTACTACTTTCTCATTTCTCCCCTCCAGTTTTTAAAATATTGGTTACCTCTTAAAATGATATTTTGTGAATATTAAGTTAAACAAATTACATTATTAAATTAATGCTACTTTTTTGTTTTACTTTTCAAAGGTCACTCCAAAAATTAAAACATCTACACATCAAATTCCATTTCTATTAAACATTGGCTCTGGAGGTTTTTAATAAAGGATTATTTCATACCCCAGGGAACATTTGAATATGTCTGGGGATATATTTGGTAGTCGCAGTGAGGTTGATATGTTCCTGATATCTCATGGGTATAAACAAGAGATGCTGTTAAACATCCTATAGTAAGTACACAGAGGAGCCCTTCGCAGGAAAAAAAATTTCTAACTCTTAGATATTAAGAATGCTAAGGTTAGATAGCTTGTTCTGGATTCTAGAACATGAAGTTCTTGAAGGAAAGACTAGTAATCTGAAAACTCAGTGTGATTTAGCTGGGAAAGAAGTTACAGTTGTGTTCACACCTAGTTTTTATAGTTAAATACGACTGTGGGTATTGTTAGTCCTATTTCTTTACATGGAGAAAATGGGATCCAAAGACACATAACTTACCAAGGGATACTGGACTGGAAAATGGCAGAGCTGAGAGGTGAACTCAGCTTCAACTCATCCGAAAAGCCAGCCTGTCCCTGAGACCTCCTGTGGCTATGCAGGTCTCCAGGTTGGTTGGCACTGCTATGAGCAGAGTGGCCTTGCTTACATCTAATAACCCCATCACTCGGAGTCAGGCAGTTATTATTTACATAAGCTATTACTGCTACCATGGGACAGACATTAACAAAAACAGCCTTTGAAAGGGATAGCCTGCTCCAAAAGAAAGACTTGCAGACACCTCACCTATCAAATGAAGCTGGGGAAAGGGTAGACATAAATGGAACACAATGAAATAAACCTGTCAGAGCAGGAACATTCAGACGCCTTGGAGGGCAAGAGGTAAGAACAAATGTGCCTGATATGGGATTGGCTTTGCTTAAAGAAAACATTATTTAAGGGCTCAACTTGAATAAAGCTCAGAGAACAATGAATAAAGCTCAAAGAACAAAAAAGCTCAGGAGAAATGGAGCTGCACGTACACACTCCAGAGACACAGTGTTTCTCCATAAACCAAGTGTGGGCACAGTGGCAAGAACACCTCTTCCCTCACTGTCTCTCTGCATGTTGCCATGTTTTTATCTGTGACTCACCTCCCTTGGGGAAGAGTGAGGCTGATACTGCACAGGGCACGCCAGGGTTACTGAGTTTAATCTTTTTTTTATATGACTCTATAAAGTAAATGTGATATTTAGTGATAATTCCCAGGTGAAATAAGGCTATATAACTTCTGAGATTCAGATAAGATAGAATGCTTCAGGAGTTGGCAGTGACGTAGTAGTTTACAACAGTACAGAGGCAGAGACATAACTGGGCCATAGTGGGTCCACTAAGGTTCTGCTCAAATCTCCTCTACTGCCTGGTGTACCTGCTCTGTAGCTGATGTGAGTGCTGGCTGCAAATGACTACAATACCTCCTGCTTGGAGAAGTTTCATCAGGCTAAGGGAATCACTTCCTCAGGAGGTCACGCATTGTCTGGGCAAGAACTTTGAGAGTGATGACAGTTAAAGGCTTGAAATTGCCAAAAAACTTCCCACTGGGCAGAAAGGGTCCCTAAAGGAGGGAGATCTCTCGGTTAGTAGGTTCCGTTTATCTCTAGGGCTCCGTGATGAGCAACAATCTCTGGCACAGGCAGACTCCGCATCTTTTGAAGAATGACTCGTGTTTATGTGAAATGAGCTCTATCTACAATGTGCTTCAAGTATATGTAGTCTAGACCGGGCCTTCTCATACCAGTTCTACTGACACTTATCATCTTGTTTAGCATCAGAATATACCTTCAGAAGACTCTGCATATGCAAAATCTACAGTGCAAATAGTGTCTCCTAAGAGGTAGGTATTATAACTCCTACTTAACAGGTGGGAAAAGTGACGCTGATCACATTTAAGGGAAATCGTGGCCAGATTTCCTCAGAACAGACTTGGTAGGTCAATTCTTTTCCAACCACAGATCACAACTCCGTTGTCACTTCCCCTGTAAAGCATTCCCTCAGAGTTATGTGTGTTTGTTTTGAACACAATGACCTGTGCTTCATAGCATTACTCACAGTTGCACATTTATTTGTGTATTGTTTAAACCAGTGACTGTTTCTCCTTCTAGAAAATCATATGAACATACAGTACACTCTTGTCCATATTATTGTACTCCTCAGTGTCTAGAACAGTGCCTGACACATAATAGGTATTTAATAAGCATTATAAAAATGGATTAACGCATGACTTAATAAATGGATGGATGGATACAGGGATGCATGGATGGATGCGTGGATGGATGGTGGGTGGATGGATGATTGAAGGGTGGGTGGGTGGATAAGAGAGTGGAGTGGGGGGACTTCTAGTTCCTCTCTGGTGCACGGGGCCTGGAGAACCCACTGTGCGTGGGCCACTCTCGATCCCCTCCCACATGCCCAGGGCTCTGGTGATCACCTGTGGTGAGGAGGCAGAGTGGAGTCCCCGGGGTCACCTGGGCGCTGCCCATTGGTGCTGACCACAAGGAAGCCAATCCCCAGGCAGCATGCAGAAGAGAAGGAGAGAAAGAAACACATGAAAACGTGAGGTACGGTGAACAAAACTGCAAGTCTTGTGGCTCTGAAGAGCTCACATTAAGCAGCAAAAGAACATCATGATTTAATAAAATAAGGGCCTAAAATAGATTTTTAAAAATGAAACAAGCACAAAAGCCAGCATTTATCAAGCACTCACAACGTGCCAGGTACTCTGCCAGATTGCTCGCATATAATGTTTCTAATACTTAGGACAACCCACAAAGGTCAGTAGTATTAAAAGTGAACATGGCATTTTTCCAGTCAAATTTCATTTTCTCCAGTCCCCCTTTCTCAGTAAATGGTGCTACCACCATGTAGCAAGCAGCTAGAAGTTCCCTTTACTCAATATTTCATCTTATCTCCTATTTAAAATCAACCATGAGGTCTTACTAATTTTACCCAAGAAAATCTCTTGAAGGTTCCTTTTTCTCTCCAGTTTTATTCCCATTTAGTTCAGTCCACCCTTGTGTTTTCACTTGAATCATTTAGGCAGCCTTCAGTTTTTTCTTCTTGCCTTCAGGCTTGCTTTCCTTCTACCAGTTCTCTACCCTTTGGCTGAAACACATCAATGCCCCATTGTTCTCAAGGTAACTTTAAAACCATTAACCCCGCTTATAGATCCTCAGTAGTGAGTCTCCTGCCTGCCCTTCCAGCCTTGTCTGTCCCCACTCTCACCACCAAATTCTCTGTTCTTCCCAAGTGTAATAAGCAACTGTCTATGGCCAATAGCTCCCTACCATCTTGTCTAGGCCAGTCACCTTGCATAGAAAATACTCCTTTCTTCTTTACTAAGCTGCAAATATTCATTTTTCAGGTATCAGTTTAGGACTCTTTTCATCTAGAGAATCTTTCATGTCTCACTTATCTTGGACAGATGTCTATGCTCTGTTGTCACGTAACACCCCAATAATTCCTACTCATTGCAATAACCTCACTGTATTATAAGTGGACACATTTTCCTTAATTCTGTAGTCTCCTTGAAGGTGAAGAATGTGCCTCATTTACTAGTGTACTCCTGTAGCCCTGCGTTGCATCTGGCACACAGTAGGCATTCAGTGAATAGTTGTTGGATAAATGAAAGAATGAATAAAGAAATGGTGAATCAGAGAATCTAATTTGCCCAAGATCGCAAAACTAGTATCAGGCAGAAGCTCCATTCAAACCCTTGTTCGCACAACTTTAATGCTACAGCCATTTTAGACCTATTACCTGCCTCTGAAGAAAGAGACACGAAAGCCTAGAAAGTGTCTTATACTTGATCAGAGGCTACAAGGGTCTCTAGTCATTCATCAACAAAACTGCAGTAGGTCCTTATGCAAAATGGAGAGAGGTAGGACATTGCAGACTAAGTGATAAATAGGGAATTCATCATTTCAAGAATAATGCAAGTAGCAAGCTTGATCAACAGCCATGAGATACTACAAAATGCAGCCATGAGTAAATAGTAATCATAATATTCCTCTCTTGAAGATATGGGGAACTTTGTCCTTTCCAAAATACATTCTAAGTCAGGGCTCAGAAAATGACAGCTTACGGGGGAAACA
>RJWT010013676.1:0-21650 GCA_004365215.1 Cuniculus paca | reverse complement strand
ATTCTGCCAATGTATTTCTTTTAATTGGTGAATTAAGGCCATTTAAATTGATGGTTATAAATGATATGTGCTGGCTTAACTTTGTCACATGATTTTCCTGTTGTTGAGTCCCTGCTTTTCCCACATGTTTAATTGCTTGCCCTGCCTGGTGGTTTCTTTCTGTTGTTCTGGGAATTGTACTCATTTTTGTCTCTCTCTAGCATGTCTTTCAGTACTCTTTTTAGGGTTAGTTTGGTGGACATGAATTTCTTCAGTTGTTCTTTGTCATGGAAGTATCTTATTTCTCCATTAATTTTCAAAGATGGTTTTGCAGGGTACATTGATCTTCAATGAAAGTTGTTTTCTTTCAGGGCTTGAAATATTTCATTCCAAGCTCATCTTGACTTGAGGGTTTGTGTTGAGAAGTCTGCTGTGATTTAATGGACTTTCCTTAATAGGCTAGTTGTGTCTTTTCTCTAACAGCTTTTAGTATTCTGTTTTAATGCTGAATTTCAGGAATCTTGATTATTATATGTCTGGGTGTAGATTTATTTTGGTTATGACTTTTTGGCATCCTATATGCCTCACTTATCTGTATATCAGATTCTATTCCTATATTTGGGAATTTTTCTGCTATTTCTTCTGAGAATAGTTCTTTATATACATAGCATTTGTGTCAACTCCTGCATTTTTGTTGACACCTATCAGTCTTATATTATTTTTCTTTGCATTGTCTTGAAGTTGTTGAATTGTTATTTCATGATCCTTTGTTATTTTTAAAAGTTCTTTCCTTTTGTGATCACTAGCTGTGATCCTGTCTTCAAGGTGAGAAAGTCTATCTTCATTTTCATTCACACGGTTTCACCAGCTTTCAGTGGAATTTTTAATTTCCTGGATATCTCCTTGAATTTGTTTCATGCATTCTATTTCTTTCCTATATTGTTCATTTAAGGTTTCCATCATTTTCCCATGCTCCTTTACTTTTTTATCTGTCTTCTCCAGCTATGCTGAGCAACTCTTTTATTAAGGTTGTCATTTCTTTCTTTACCTGAGAGATTGTTTCTAATCTGAGTTCCTCTATAGCCTCATAGATTTGTTTCTTTATTTCACTTGATATCTGTTATTATTTGTGTCTAGGTGGCCCCCCAAGCCTCATGCAGCCATTGAAGTGGCTGAATCTAGCATTTGTGATTGGTTTGTTGTCTAGTGCTGGCATTGGTGGTGTGAGTGCTGCACTTGCCCAGGGCTGGAGCCGGCATACAATGTAAGGTCAGGAAGGAGGCATACTTTTTCCTCCTTTGCCCTGTTTCCTCTTGCCACTTGCAGCTGCCATGAACAGCCTCCCCTCAGCCATGCCACTCTGCCTTGGAGCCAGTTGAGTATGGACTAAAACCTCCATAATTCTAAGAAATAAACCTTTCCTTCCTTCTCTTTGGGTGTCAGGTATTTTGTCTCAATAACAAGAGAAAAGTAACCAAGACACTATCTTTTCACAAATTTCAGGCATATCACCTCCAATGTTCTCCCTTTCAATGTCTCCTGTACTTGTTCCTGATGGACTGGGCATTTGAGATTGTATTTTGCTTTTTTGTTTTGTCATTTTCACCTCTTGAGTTACCAGTCTTTTCCATCCCACTAGTTTAAACTGTCCTTTGTGTGTGCCTTAGGGTCCTACTGGGTGGCTGATGTTTGCTCAATTGCTGGATCCTACAGTGTAGGGGAAGAGCCAGCCACCTGAATTCTTCCTGCAGGGCCTGTTGGGTGAGTCCTGTATTCTTCCTAGGTTGGCTAGCCTAGGAATATTGATGTAAGCCAAGC
The DNA here is from genome assembly GCA_004365215.1 of Cuniculus paca. Classification (NCBI taxonomy): domain Eukaryota; kingdom Metazoa; phylum Chordata; class Mammalia; order Rodentia; family Cuniculidae; genus Cuniculus; species Cuniculus paca. The sequence continues at coordinate 19,853 of RJWT010013676.1, read as the reverse complement.
CTTAGCTCCTATTGTTACTGTTGCTTCGCTGTTCCAGGCCACCAGATCCACCTGTCTATAGTGTGTGCCCTAGCTGGAATCCTACTGTGTCACTGGGGGTCACTTAGACCCTCTCTGGTTCCTCCAGGTTGGGGGGGGCTCTTGGGTGCTTTCACCAGCCCACCTGGGGTTCTCTGTATGGAAAAGGGACTTGCCCACACTCTTACTGGCTCACCAAGGTCCTACAGTTGGGGAGAGGGTTTGCTGAGGCATCTGTTGACCCACCAAGGTTCTCTACTTGAGAGGAAACTCACCACACTGTCGTTGGACTGCTGAGGTCCTCTGTGTAGAGGGAGGGGTTGTCAAGGCTCCCACCAGCCCACCAGGATACTTCATGTGGTGGAAGGGGTCACTGAAGGCCTGTGGACTGCTGAGGTCTTCTGGGTGACAGGAGGAATGGTGGTTGACAAGTCCGTCCACTGCTGAGGTCTTTTAGGTGTTGGGGAAGGGCAGCACTTGCCTTGGACTTTTGAAAATGCTAAAACTTTTGAGATTTGGGGGAAGGGATTATTGTGCTCTCAGTTGTACTCAATGTAGTTGTAACTTTTTAGGTGGAATTCTTAATTTCTTTTTGTGTTTATTTGGGTTTAGTGTGGGTTAAGAAAATGTTTCTGGCTGTCAAATTGACAGGGATAAAAATATGGTGGTTAAGATAATTGTGTGAACTTGATTTGCATAGGAACTGCTGAGTGGATTAGTAAAGCACATTTCTGTGTGTGTGTGTGTGTGTGTGTGTAAGCTGTGCATGCATGGCTATGGGTATTATATATGGTCACTTGCCCCTTCCTCTCTGGTACTGTTACTCTCTTCTGCTTCCTAGTTTTCACAAAGTAAGCAACTTTTCTCTACCATGCTATTCTACCTACTTTGGAGCAAGATAACCATGAACAAATTCTCTTGAACCTTGAGTCAAATAAACCTCTCTTTCTTTAAGTTGCAGGTGTGAAGTTCAGGAATAGGTAACTTGACTAATACAGAATTATATGTCTTCAGATTTTCTGTTCATTATCACTTGTCTAGTTACATACTTGTAACTCAGATTTATTTACCCTAAATCTTTCAATATTGTTTTCAATATTTTCCCTTCCTTTACCATATACATATACATACTAAAATATGTGTGTGTGTTTACTTACAAATATATCTCTGACTACTTGTGTTCGTATATAATGAATGAGGAGGTACATGACACTTTCCAACTTGGAGGATTTCCCACAGCATTACCTTTCAAGGCCACCCTGAAAAAAAGAGAATTCACATATCTAGGTGGTGCATTTGTGAACCATGCTCAGTTGTGATCCATGTCCACAGCATGGTGAGGTCACATGTTCGAGAGAAGCATTGGCAGAGCTTGAATCTCAGAATCATTAATTTGATGGTTTTTCTGGCTTTTCTTTGGTGAGATAATCTCCTCTGCCCAAGTTATGTTATGATTTAGTCTCAGTTACTGACCTTTGGCCTAGGAGGGATGATAGGGACGAATCTTGGGGAGAGCACATATCACTTTGAGAAGACAGACTTTGGCAACATATGGAGCAAAGTATAACACTTGCTTCCCCTTTAAAAGGGAAGATTAGGGCGGGAGTGACCATCAGCTCACCACCTTTGGTTTAGAAGAATTTTAAGATTCAAGACTTGAGGTTATTGGCACAAATGTGCCCATCTCATTTGTTGGCATCCCATTATTTCCCAGTCTTGTCTTGGAGTTTTCCATAAAAGGCCTAATTTTGTTGGAACTTAAGTGTTCTTGGGGCTTGGTTACTCTAACAATTAAGTCCTTTGCCTGGTCCTCAGTTTTTCTGTGCTTTTTTGCTGGAAGAGATGGGAGTTCCTCATGCTACCTAAGAGGTGCCCTGGCCTTCACATTTATATTTTGCTATTCATCAATACATTGAGCTTTATGATATGCTTTTCAAAAGCACTAATAATGCTTAACAGTGGCTGCTAAATTCCATTGTCCTCATAGTTTCTATTGTCCTCATATATCTTAAATGTTGCTATAGTCTGCATCAGCTAATACATTTCCTTGCAACAGTATGCCATCACAGTTTAACTCTAGTGGAAGCTTAATAATTACACTGCTGTCTTGTGCCTGGAGACACCTGAGCTCCATCTGCCACCAATGATGAGACCCTTATTGCCATCCAGAAGGTTGGGCAATCCATCTCCAAAATCTCATTTTAGAGTTTGCTTTAATGGACACTCAAATTGTTACAGTTCATGTTCTCTGGAAACTGAGATTAGTATGTAGGATATTTATTAGAGCATGCTCATGAGAAGGAAAAGAAAAGATTGGGTAGAGGGAAAACTTGAATATTGATATAATCCAACAAAGGCTTTAGCTGATGTTATGAGAGTTGTGGAGTTGGACTGGCCCCTTAGGGTTGTTCAGAGTTGGAACTAGGGAGGTTACCTTTTTAAGGAAGTGTCCGCACCCGTCCTTGATCAGTCAGTGAGTGCAGCCACCCTCAGGAAAGGTCATGCCCTTGGATGAAGCAGTTTTTTTCAGCTGGAGCAGTCTCCAAAGGGGCCAGCATGCATGGGTTATCTTATTCAGGTAGCTAATTTAGCAGCTGAGAGAATGAAGATCTGGGTTACACATCTCAAAATGTACTATATGCATATTTTAATAGAAAAAATTCAGTGGAAAGGCATGAAGAATTATTTTCTCCTCAACCAGTTTCTCATGTGGCTGTTAATAGCATATGTTTAAGGATTATAGCCTTTAATTTCAAATTTATTGTAACAGAAGAAATTAACACATTGTACAGTGCTTCTGTTTTATACTCAAATCTACAAAAGAGGCACAGATGATTACATAAAAAAAGACAATCTAGCTAGTTACAGTCATTTGTTTAGAAATAGTTCAGAAATCATAGTGTTTATGCATAACACCAACAGGACAAAATCAGTTGCTTATAACAGCCAAACATGGAAGAAAGACATAAAGATAAATTATTAGGTTGTTTTTAACTTGGTAAAGAATCTTCAATGGATGTTTATTAAAATTCTGTGCTTTTTTCCCATTGATTATTGAAGTCCTCCAGCAACTTCCTTGTGGCTCTAAATTGTCCTTCTTGAACCACACATGCAGCCTGGTTCAGTTCTTGCCTGACTCCAGACCTTGGGAGAATTTTACTTATCACCTCAAGCATCTCTTACAGCCAGTTTCTCTTGGCTGATTCCAGTTGCTGCTAGAAGTCTACCATCAACAAATTGGAGCTGTTTAAAATGAATTGTATGACAGGTATTTACTGTAGCTACATATGATGAAAATATTGTAAATTGGTGATTCACATTTCTTTATCAGAAATAGAAATGTTTACATTAAATTTTTATAATTTTTTAATGCATTGGGTGACATTTGTCCTCCTTTCTTTCAGCTGGTCCACTGTAGGTCCACTTGGCCCATTTTAACCACAGTCAAACAATATGTTTCCCATTTTGTTGTATTTATTTTTTTTCAGAAGATCAGCTTAACTGTACAGAGCAGGCAATAATTAATATTAATAAATTGGCACAAAAATAAATCAAGAGTCTCTCCTAGACTTACATGACTTGTGGCCAGATCCACAGCTGGCTTAAAGAAAGATTAATCTTCAAGCTAATGGCCAGAGCTGAGACTAGTAAACAGTCTGTGAAGTTCTAGTGCTTCAAAGCAATATAATGTAGCAGCTAAGGACTTGACTCATGCAAATTCCTTCTAGATCAGTAGTTGTAGTTAGCGGACGACCAGGTTACTAGCTAACCGTGATCTATTCTTGTGTTCTTTTCCAAAATTGCATGGTTCCTCAATGCTTGAACCTTGACTGTATCATCAGTTCACTCCCAGAGCTTCCTGTAGGCCACCAGCACATCCCCCAATCAAGTTGTGTGTCCAATAAAGGTCAAGGACACCATGTTTCATGATCTTAGTCCTTATTTGGTTTTGATCATCCTGGTACCCCTAGTAACAAAAAAATATGTATCATGTCTGCATTTTATTCTGTCATCATATCCCTGAGCAGAAGATTGACAGTCTTAGGTCAGAGCCCCAATAATTTTTAAAGAGAAGTAAATACAGGGGACAAGGCAGTTTTGGAGATAGGTGGCTTGGATCTGTGATTGATAAAATTAGGTTTGCATGTAGAACTAGAATGGACAGTTATGCAAGTACTATATAGCTGAGCAAACATACTTCCCTGCCTTCATTGTTTTATTAGGTTTTGTTACACAGGCAAATAGTTTTGTCAGTTCTCAATGTACGATTACAGTAAGTAATCAGAGCGAGTCTGATGCTTTATTAGATATTTTCCAATATCAAAGAATCCTTCTTTCTTTCTTAGTCAAGTCTAATTCTTTGGTTCTTGCAGGTAAGGGGCAGAGAATTCATAAAATTGCGAAATCAAGCAGCCTGAAAATGATTAATTTTCACAAAATTAAAAGGAATGCACAATATTTGGATATTAGTCTGCTGTTTCATCTCTCTTTTTTGTTGATGGGCATCTTTTCAGTGTAACTGTGTAGAACCAGACCCTCAGTATCTTAAAGGAGTTATGCCTATTGCCAGGCATCTTCCTCAAAGAGAGGTTTGTGACCTGTTTTATTATAGAAACCATTAATATGCTGATGGTCAAGTACTACTCCATCATTTCACTAGAGGGATGTTTGAGGAGGCGCTGCCTGTTCTCTATTAGCAACATTAAACAACATTTTAGAAAGTTTGTAAGCATCAAATGTTGTTGCCTTAATGCACAAAAATTTTAAGGTGAAACATGCATTTTTATTGGAGTAAAAATACAATAAAATGAAATTTAATGTTCTAAGAAGAGTGCACACAGATTTTGGTGTAACTTATTTGGGAATAATAGTAGCTAATAGCTCCAATTTTTCTTATCATTTTCCCCAGACACAAACAAATAGTATTTGTGGTAGATATTGAGGGGACAATACATGTATAATATGGCTTATTATTAAAGATCTGTTGAAACAGGAGCCATGAAAATGTAGAGAAAAGTACACTGATAAAGCATCTGTCAAAAGTCAAGCTCGGCATTGGAAACCTTTACTGTATATGTGTAAATCTAAATCTCACAGGGCTTTACACAAAGAAAAAATGTATTTCTTTCAAATAATTTCTGTGCATTAATATATTGGTATGACTGGATAAAGAAAATAATTATCTTGAGAAAAAAGAAAGTCCAACTTTATAGTTAAGCATGATTTAGCAGAAAGGTTTATCTGGCAGTCTTGATCATGGCCTTACTTTGTGAGGTAATGATTGAGATCTCTTTCTGTCTCTGAGTTTGGCAGGAACTGCAACTGAAATGACATATTACTGGGAATCAAAGACACTAACTTCATTATGAAAGAGTTATAAGAAGGTCTCTTTCAGGGCCTGGGATTTAGCTCAGCGGCCTAAGTGCCTGCCTGGCAAGTGCAAGGTTGTGAGTTCAATCCCCAGTGCCGAAAAAAAAAAAAGTTTCTTTCAAAAAGTGCGACTCACTGAAATTTCCAGAAGAGAAAGAGGTGACTGGTAGATATTAGCATAAGAGAAAAAGGAGAGAGAAATGAGAAAAATTCTTAAAAAATCATCTGTGGGAGATTCTTGTGCTCAAAAAGAGAGACTCTTCTAAGGTGGACATTGACAGATAATAAAATAACAACTGATCTGTTATGAACATCAAATATGATTAGGTTGCATGCAGCATTAATTTGTAATATTGTCAATACTCTTGACTTCCTCATAAGATAGATGTGCTAGTGATACCATGGAGAAGGGAATCACAGCCTTCATCTGCCTCTGTTCTGAACCCTTACTTGTTGGAAACTAGGAACTAAAGAACTAAAGATTGCCACTGATATCAAGGTTTTTTTTTCCTCAGAAGGGGCAAATGAACACTGTTTTCAGTGCATTGGTTCATAATCCATTGGAATCTAAGACTTGGAATGATCAGAGGGGATGAAAATGCACTGAAGACAGGTAAAAAGAGTTAGCTGGCCATGTGAGTGGTCGTGTGATAGAATCCTTACTGACATGTGTTAAGCTGGCAGACTCTCTGACACCTTATGCTGTTGGGATCACCTGATTTCTGCACCTCGATACTTGGCAACTAGAAGTACCTGCTCATGTTTGTAACCGATCGGCTTTTCATACAATACTCATTTCAAATAAGAACTATGGAAGCCACAAGTGCTCCCCAGATAATGATGGCTGAAGTTTCTAGAGGTTACTTTGGGAGGCTGGACTCTTAATGTGGGTCCTTTACATATAATTTATGTACTTTATATGGTAACTGTGTTAGGGTATAAGCCAAGATTTCTCAACCTTTTGAACTGGATAATTCTGTGACGTGTCTGTGAATGCGTGTTGATGGGGAGTTCTGCTGTGCACTCTAGGGTATTTAGAATCATCTCTGGCCAGTATTCACTAGATGCCTGTAGTGCTCTCCCCACTAGTGGTGGCAACAGAAAATATCTCCAGACATTGTTGAAGATCCCTTATATTAATGGTACAAGGAACAACTAACATATTCACACATACAGCACACCATTTAGTTAAAATATTTTATAACATTTAAAGACACTAAGACAAGAGAAAATATCCATGAATTATATATGGAATTGTTTGCTCTTCATCTTTCTGCTCCTGATTTCAACTCCACAGAAAGATCATAAGACAGAGATTAGCTTAAGATCAGCTCTCTGCTTGCCTGAGACGATTGCTCATAGTAACTAGAGTTTTCGGTATCATTTACGTTTTACATGGAATGTTGTACTCACTCTTACTGTAGTCTCCAGTCCTCTGTACACAATCATAATGATACTCTGGCTTTCACACTTCAGTTTCAATGAGCTTTTGTTCATTTTCGGCCTCTCATTCTTTCTCTGCAGCATATCGATAGCCAGGCAACATGCCTTCCATGTGTCTGGAATACTTGATGCACCACACTTGCTAATGGTTTCTGGTCCATTAGTACATTATCCTATTTACCACCTGTGAAAGTGCTAACCACAGGACCACTGCCTTTTGCTGCCTGGCTCCATCTGTCTGATCTTCTGCCTAGCAGTAAGGTTCTACCTCTCCAACTCCAGTGAGATTTCTCAAATTATTTCTAGTGCCAAGGGCCATGAGTTGGGTGTTTTGGAAGACATGCTGACATAGGATGTGGAGACAAGATTCTATCAGGAATTAACAGCAAAAGGAGCACAGCTGTGCAGTGTGAGAGGAAGTTGTGAGGGGGGCTTCACCACTCCCCAGAAAACCCTGGGGGAGGCCAGAGTGAACATTGTCCCTTTGAGTTGAGTTTGATCAGGTCCAAGTGCTGGGGCATCCCATTCTCACCTTACTCAGTTTCCTCATGCACGTGTCATGGAAAAGGGCATGGTTTCCTGTGAATCAGCCCTCTGCCTCCTAGATGGACTGGAAGGAGTACAGCATTGGGCATTGTTGATCACGTTCACCACAGTCAGGCAGAAGTTCTTCCTTATAGGGAATTCCAAGTGAGCATCTCCTGCTTAGCACATTGAAATGTATTCTATTTAACGCAAGACAACCCAAGATCACATTGGCAGTCAGTATTAAAATGTACTTGTTCTCATTCTACTTTGTTTTTTCAGAACCTGTGACTGGTGATTTTAATACTAAAAGTGAAAGTGTTTGGAATAAAAGGACAACTGTGGCCATGCAGTAGCATTCCAGTACCTTCTCCAGGCAAGTACACCCTTTTTTGTGGGAAGTTCATTTTACTTAGTTCCCTTTTGTGTGTGTTTTTGTCTTTCTTTTTTCCATTTTTTTTGTTCCGTGACTTATCATTCATATCAACTTGACTAATTGCTCTTCATTTTTATAACTCATCCTCATTTTAAAAGATCTTTTAAATACAATCAATTTATGGCCAAGAAATCTTTTTCTCTAACTTAGATCAGTTATCTACCTGGGCCACCTATATCCCTGACCATGCTGTCTTGTTGGGGATGGTTATTCCTGTTGGCTGAGGGTGGCTGCTTTTCAGCCACACCATGCATCTAGGATGTCACATTTTCTGATGAATTCCCCGATGCACATTATTCTCAAAATAAGTTTGTAAAAGAAAAGTGCTAGATGAACCTACTCAGCTCCTATGCTTTTGGATGTACCCTTGCCTGTTAGTATTTCTTCAGAATCTGGCATTCAGGAAATTATGTGCTAAAACAGTCCTTTAAAAGGGTGTTCTTAGCCTCCTGGAAAGACTCTCCATTTATGGAAATTTCGGCATGTTAGAAGGTTGATGTGAGAATCTTCCTGGAGTTTCCAACTTATATGAGTAATAACTTACAACACAGGCTCTGATAATACTACCTAAGTGAAAAATGGGACCAGAAAATCAGCTAAGGGAATAGAATTCTGAGAAATTAATTTAGGACTCCAACTAGGCTATTTTGTATTATTTCTTAAGAGAAGAACTTTTATTCAGGCTCAGAATTGATTTTTTTTTGGCAATTCAATACTGACAGAAAAGTTACAAGGATGCTATAGGGAATTAATTGTCTTGTTTTAAGTTGTTTGAAAATAAGTTGCTGGATTGGTGACCCATTATTTCTTGAAAATTTTAGTGCATTTTTCTTACAAAGCAGAAAGTTCTCCTGCATTACCACACCATGAAGACGAATGTTAGTAAGAAATAACAATGCATGACTGCATGACCATGTGTCTGGGTTACTTTTCTCTCTTGCTGGGACAAAACACCTGACACCCAAAGTGAAGCAAGGAAAGGTTTATTTAGCTCACAGTTTCTGGAGATTTCAGTCCATAATCAGCTGGCTCCAAGGCAGGGTGGCATGGCACTGGGGCAGCACTTCAAGGCAGCTGCTAGAGCAAAAGGGGACAACAGGCCCCTTCTCCATTCCTTATATTGTACACAGGCCACCTCCCCCTCAGCTTACGCACACCTTCAGGGTGGGTGTAACACTCACAAAATGTCCTTGCCCTCCTTTACACAGGATGAGGATATTTACAAAGTAAGAACCCTAGCTCCCTGCTGAGTCTCTCAGTTAAACTTCTAAACTTCTCAAGTTGACACAATGTATTAACCATAACACCATGGTCATTCTTAGACCACATTTAACTTTTGCCTGTTGTCCCAGTATAGTCCTCCACAACAAAAGAATGTAAAACCATTGCTCGGTACCTGCTGAAGTGCCTCTTTGATCTTCAGACTGGAAGCATTTGAAGACTGTTCTTAATTTTCACAACCTGACACTTTTCAAGATTACCAGAAAAACATAAAGTTAATGAAATTTTATAAAATTCTAAAGTACAACCTTCCTCTTGGGTTTTCTTGATGCTTCCATATGATTAGATTTAGTCGATGCATCATTGACAGGGTTGTCACAGAATTGATAATGTGCTCTTCTGGTATTTAGCACACAGTTTCAATTTGCCCCAATTTGGTGATAATTTTTGATCACTTGATCAAAGCAGCATGTGCCAAGTTTCTCTGCAAAAAATACCTTCCTTTTAATAAGATGAGATCCCAGTTGTTGATTCTGGGAAGTGTTTCCGATGCCATTTGACTTTTTTCAGGAATTCTCCACCTACCCCTATGTATTGTCTTATTAAAAAGTTTTTGCATGTCAAAAGAAATCTCCAACAGAGTGAAAAGAAAACCCACAAATTGGGAAAAAATTGTAGGCAACTGTCTTTCAGACAAAGGTCTTCTATCTGGAACATATAAAGAATTAAAAAAAAATCAGGCCCTTGAATTCAAAGACCCAATCCAAAAATGGGCATCTGAGATGAAAACACACTTCTCAGCTGAAGAAATACAAATAGCAAATAAATACGTGAAGAAATGTTCAGCATCATTGATCTTTAGAGAAATGCAAATTAAAACAACCCGAGAATCCATCTAACTCTGGAAAGAATGACCAGGATCAAGAAAACAACCAATGACAAATGCTGGAGAGGCTGCGGGGAAAAAGGAACCCTTCTCCACTCTTGGTAGGAGTGTAGACTGGTGCAGCCACTGTGGAAAGCAGTCTGGAGGTTCCTCATAAACTAGTATTTGAAGTCCCATTTGACTCAGCTATTCTGCTTCAGGGCATATTCCCAGAAAAAGTGAAATCATCATACCACAGTGATATGTGTGCACCCATGTTTATAGCAGCATAATTTGTAATAGCCAAATCTTGGAAACAACCCAAATGCCCATCAACTGAGGAATGGATAAAAGAATGTGGTACTTTTATACAATGGAGTACTATTCAGCTATAAAGAAGGATCACATTTAGGCTTTTATAAGTAAATGGATGCAACTTGAGACCATACTTATAAGTGAAATAAATCAAACTCACACTTGTAAACACTGGATTATCTCCCTAGTATAAGAAACCGAAAGACTCAATAAGATACAAAATCCCCGATAAATATGGGAAAAGGATAAGAAACTTCTAAAGGGTAAAACAATTCACAGAAAAGGAGAAAAGAAGAAAGGGAAAAGAAAATACATAAATTAGTATATATATATATATATATTTAAGATAGATAAGATGATTGAACTACTAATTTTATTCGTTCTTAGAAAAAAACAGTTAACATTCATAGGACCGGACCAATTCTGTATACCTATACCTGGTAAACTGAGCAACTCTGGAAGACAACTATATGAAATAACAATCTTTGGTATTTTCCCATCACCTAGCTTAGAAATCCTATATTGTTATTGTTTTGGGCTCTTTATTACTGTTATTTATCTGCCTTTATTGTTTTTTGTTTTTCTTGTGCTTTGTTCTGCTATTGCCTTTAGCACAGAAAGGATAGATGTACAAGTATACACTTATACATGCTTAAAACTGCTCTTAAAGAGTTTACAAGAGCAGATTTTATTAAATATCAAAATATGATCAGCTACTTTGAAGAAAATGAGACATTATGGTAGCCATAGCTGATTTCATATCTTCAGGTTCTGAAGTCCAATAATGCTTTTATTCTTCGATTTGATTGGTTTAAGTCTGTTTTCTGCTTCTTGATTGCAATATGTGAGAAGATATGATCAGCTTTTTGAAGAAAACAAAGGACATTGAGGTAGCCATTGTTGATTTCTTATTGTCTGATTTGAAGGTCTGTAATGCTTTCACTCTTTTGTTTTATCTGGTTTTATATTATTTTGTTTTGCTTGAGTTTGTTGTGTGTGAATGTATGAATAACCATTTTGAAGAAAACAAGAGACACTAGGGTAGCCATTGTTAATTTCCTGTCGTTATGTCTTGAAGACCTGTATTGCTTGCATTGTTCTGTTCTGATCTGCTTTGTTGTGTTTTACTCTGTTTTATTTTGTTTTGTTTTTATTCTCTTTAAAATAAAAAACCTTCTTTTCCTTGTAATCAACAAATATTTTGTGTGAAATTACTTTGAGATTGCAAATATCTTATTCTTCAACAAACTTGCATTATACATTTCAGCATGCACAGATAGCTTCCCATTTTATTGAATCAGTCATAATCTACTGTTATCATTTATTTTGATTCAGAAATTGGCAGCCTCTTCAAAGACCTTTTTGTGTCCTTTGTGACATCCTCATCTTTCTCTGAGTGTTTCCTTGCTTGCTGGCATGGTGAAATAGTCAAGGCTTGTCTTGCACTACCCCCACCCCCACCCCCCAAAACCTTGCAGTCAGCTATAGCTATTTCTCAAAAGGGATCTCTTTCCTTTTGGTGAAGCATTGGAGAATGGAGTTCTGAGATCCAGCCTTGGAGACCATGTGCTCCTTGCTATTGAGTGTGGTGCTCCCGGGTCCTCTCTCTTGGGGAAAACATGGGTGAGTGTGTGCATGCACATATGGGTGCACATTTGTATTAATTTCTATAAGTTTCTGTACAGATGTGTTGAAAATCATATGCTCATTGCAATATTTTCAATTTCAACTCAACATTACTTGAGTTTTTTTCTCTTTCTATATGTGTAGTCTTCTCTCTGAAAATAAGAAAGCTGACTTCCATTATACTTAATATACATAAAATATAAAAAGATGTTGGTAAAATTCTTTCCTCCTCTTTTCCTTGACCTTGTAGTTAAACTTTTTGCCACTGGCACTGCTTCTTCCCCCACAGGGTCTGCCCTCACCCTCACCACACTAATTGGCTCTGACATCCTGTGCCAGACCACACTCTACTTTGTGCACGTGTGTTGGTCATCCTTAGGCTGATCCACAAGTATGGGTGTATTTCTTATCTGACTTGGACTGTGACAAGCTGCATTTGACTAGCCATTCATTCCTCCTAATTGGCTGCAACTTACTACACTAAGATACCTTTCCTATGCACACCCTCCTCACCCTCCTTTGCCTCTGATCCGTCTGATTACCATGACTAAATGACCATTTCCTTGCCCACTTCCAAACAAACATCTACTTTGCTTGGCCCCATCAGATGGCATCTGTGTTAGAGAAGAAGAGAAGAGAAAGTGGAAGAAGAAGGGAAAATCAGTGTTTAATGATACTTTCCTGTGACTCACTGATAATTGATATTTGAGTCCTTAAACTTAAACTTTTATAAATTTTACCTCACCATATTTTAACTCAAACTATTTATAGGTAATCTGAGATTTAAAGATGTTTTATTTATGTTCATTGATTCAAATTATGAGAAAATAAGAGTGATATAAAAGATATCAATAATTAACTTATAAGGATTTATTTTCTGTACAGCTCTAAATCTGTCTGTCTGCCTCTATCTATCTATCTATCTATCTATCTATCTATCTATCTATCTATCATCTGTCATAATACATATTTTGAGAAGAAAAATGAGCCACCATAAACTCTAGAAAAATCACATGAATCATCATTGAGTAATAATGTGAATTTTATTTTCCAAGTAAAAGTAATATTGAATACAATCTTTCAACTCTTTCCTAAAACACCTAAAACTGGAACAATTAGCCTGCTTTTACTTAGATATTTTACAACATGTATTTTGTAGCATTAGGGTCTTTGCACATAAGAAATCTCTTTAACTGAACTGTATTTCAGTTCTTCAACAATGGCTTTGAAAACCAGTACAATCTAAATGCCTTTGTAACATTGGTATTTGTCAATTTTTAAAAGAAATCTGTTACTTCAAAGTAAACTGGTGACCATTAATGCCAGCTTAACTTTAAGTAGCCTGATTTTTCTTTTCAATGTGTAGAAGTGGGGAGCAGCTCTTCATTTCCGCTCACACCAAAAATTAATTCTAAGCAAACTCCTGGGAGCCTGGAAATGAAATTGTTTGATCGAGTTGTAATGTAGAACAATGAAAAAGATTAACTGCAAATTTGCTTTGTAGAAACCCACTTCTTATTCCCCTCATTTTCAAATCAAACACCACCATGGTGCAGCACTGTGCAGTTGTAAAAGTCCATGCCTCTGTCATAGAGGGTCTTGCTTACCAGTTTCCTATCAGGCAGGAACTACACAAAGCTACGCTGAGCAGCCATCTTTGACTCCCAGGGTTATTTTTATGTCCTCATTGGATGCTGTTGTCTTCAAAAACAGACAGAATTTCCTTGTCACTATGGCCAACTTGAGCCAAATGCTCATCTTGGAAGCACTTTTTATTCATATTTAATTTCAAATTCATTTTCTTTCATCTCTTTTCTAACCAATTAATAAAGAGTTAAGGAACACCAGATTGCTCACAATGATGATGGGTATCATGAGACATGGCATGGTTTCTGCTCAGTAGATAACAGTTCAATGGGGAGACAGCAGACTTTCCCACAGGGTTGACAACAATAGGAAAGATAATTAATTTAGATTTTACTTAAGGTTAATATTTTTATAGCCTGGTTCAATAGTCCAAGTTGAGAGTTTGGAGTATAAATGAAGGTATAAGCTGTTAATGTTTTAAAATTATAGAAAAAGCTATCAAACTTTAAATAAAACATGAATAAATTATATTTTCCTCTTTCATTGACAGAGTATTTTATAATGATGGAATAAAGACATTTGTGTAAGCATTGGTTTCCATATAACTGAAAACTGAAAGAATATCAGTGATGATAGATTTTAGTTATTACTGAATATGCCTGATATTCTTTTGATAGTTTGGTTAGTGTTTAGAATATAATAAAACAAATATATGCATAATTAAAAATCTATTATGGATATGCCAGTAGTTTTGTTTTTATTTCCTTCATTTCAGCAAAACCAATAATTATGCATTCATAATTATGATCTTCATATACTTTGTTTTCTTGTGATAATAATTCAAAACACCAAAAATTACAGTTGTATTACTGAGTTGAATTTAGAAATATTTTTATTAAAACTTAAATTGTTACTAAAAAGTTATCTTATCTGAAAATATCCAAAATTATTTATTATTATAGATATATAGCTATGAATTCTGCATATTATAATTAATAAATGTAGACAAGTTTGACCAAAATTAAGGTTAAAATTTATTTTTAAAAGGTAATTAAGTGTTATTTAGTATTTTAAATTTCAGTATACAATGTCTACGTAGTTGTGTAGGCAAACAATGTGTGCCTTACTGTAGGCCTGCTATGCCTACTAAAATATAATTATTGCACACAAAAAACATTTAAGAATAATGTGAAGTTTTTAATATTGCAGAAAGCTTCTGGTCATGGTTGGTAATTGTTGCAAATGTCATGCTAAATTATGAATACATCCAAAACTACAATTAGGTTAGTAATTGAAGCAAGAAAAGGGACATGGAGCAGTCCCGGAAAATGATACTTTGTTCTTCAAGGCTCCATTGCAAGCGTGCAAAAGGACAGTGAGGACTGACATGTTAATTTATCTTGTCTTTTGTTGAAGAAAATCTTGTGCTAAATGATTGTGTGCTCTACAACAATGTTCCCATGAAACAGTGGGACTTCTATAACCAAATTCTTTGTTCTATTCATGTGTAGTCACAGACTTCATAGGGAGAGAAAGGTACACCATAGTATCTCTAGGGCCAGAGCAGTGTTAATCCCAAAAGAAAATGTTTAGGTTATGGACTGCCATCTGCCAGTCCTGTCCACTAGATTCTGAGAAACAGAGATACTTATGTGCTCTTTAGTGTGTGTGTGTGTGTGTGTGTATGTGTGTGTGTTACACAAAGCCCTACTAAAGCTCAAAGCCCCAAGCGAGAACCTTTCTTGCCTATATCTACATTAATCTAGTAATTTGGAAATATCAACTGAATTAGGATCAGATTTTGGAGAAAGAATGAAACCCGGATCTAATCTTGGAGAATATATAGGATTTTTACCACCCTCCCTCACAAAAAAAAAAAAATGAGCAGAGGAGCAGGGAGAGTGTTCTGGGCAGAGGTGGTATCAATTAGGAGAACAAATTTATCATGCCAAGTAATAAGAACTGTCTGAATAGGAGAAAATCTGGCAGTTCTCTTTTTGTCTACAAAATTTTAACATTAGAAATGTTTAAAGTCTCTTTTATTGAAGACCTACTAATACACATGCATATATTGAGCATACAAAAGAAGTATTTTTTTCATACTCAGTAAGCCGTGAAGGGTGTCAGGGTTGTTGGAAGAAACTTCACATTTCTCAGTGGTCTTCACTTTGTAATCCATTTATGCAATTCTATCGCTTCATTCTTTTGCCAGTTCTCCTAAATCTTTCTTTGTGTTATCATTGTCTTCATATTATCTGGTCTTCAAAACAAGGTTGAATGTTAATAGAAAGCAAATTTGAGGAGGATAATTTAATAAGATTGGGAATCAATAATATTATAAATCAATTGTTTTAGGTTATAAGGTAGAAACAGATAATGTTTCACTGTTAAGGTAAGATGTTAGTCCGATCTCAGTTTTGCTACTTTTTTCTGATTTGTAACAATCAGGTTACATTCTCTTTACAGGCTTAAGTCAGACTGCATAGCATTTCAGATCCTCCGGTAAATTAGATGGCATTGGCATTAGGGCAGGGTGGAACATTCTGTCATTGATGCGTTCTTAATCTCTCTTGTACCGAAGTGTTTTCTTCTGCAAAACTCCAAGGAGTTTTCTTCCCCTGGGCTTTGAATAAACATATAGTAAGACAGCTACATTTCAAAGTTAGGAGGCAACTTTGGGGCAACTATGCCCCACCCCATATTCTTTTTGTCATTCCACAAATTGGCTAGAGTGGAAAATTTATTTGTATTTATATATAACTTGAAATGTACACATCTATATTCTTGATATTTGAGCTCCCCAAGAAATTACTTTATTATTTTAAAGTAAAATTTGTTTCAGAATCACAAACTAAAAAAACAGAAGACTTCTAGGGCATTAAAGCAACTAATGTGAATATGAATATGTACTTTATTTGTTTAAAGTGAAATATATAAATTAGTTTTATATAAGGCTAAAAAATGAATGCTCTCTAGACACTTGCTATATATAATGCCATATATACACACACTTCTTTAGTTGAACTATATTCATATACACAAAGACACAGACACATGTGAAAGAACATCATATATTTGTATATGTGCATATTTTCCCTTGATCTTAGTCTAAAGGCACAGAAGCATTTATGTGTATATTTTGTATATGTATGTGTATACACATACATATATGTGTGTATATATATATGCATATGTGTGTATATGAAAAATAATCTATGTAATAATACATTTAATGTATCATTGGAAAGAGCATCCTGGAAAGAAGATAAAGTATTCTGAAGCAATAGTATTGTCATGCTGTGATTTTCAGTGGTGCTTATCTCCTCTAGAGGAACTCAAATCAAATCTGCAAAGATTTCTTTAGTGCCTTGTATACTATGGTTCTCAAATCTGAAAATATTTCTTCAGTGCCTTGTATACTATGCCTTATCTCCTCTAGGGGAAACTCAAATCAAATCTGGTAATACAATATTTCTTCAGTGTCTTGTATACTGAGACTCTACTTTATACAACCTGATGTTACATGGAACTAACTGGGGCCTCTATGCTATGTTTGAATTCTTTATTCTTGGGCACTGTCTGCAGAACTGAGTGTTCCTTTTAACTATTTTGTGGCAAACTTGTTCAATGGACTAATAAAATAGGTTGTTTGTCATTAAGAAGGTAATTTTTGAGGATTTGTTAATATGTGAACAAAGTATAATGTGTTGACTTTTCCAATGACAAAACTGCTAGGCATGCAAAATTACTATTTGTTTTGGGGCATCCTGAATGAAAATGCTAACGATGTGGTCTGGTAGAAAGGTATTGTTATGGTTTGAGTCTCGATGTCCCTCAAAAACCTCATGCAGTCATGGAGGAGGGTTTCTAGAGTTTGTGAATGACTCATGGTCCAATGCTGGGATTGTGGGTGTGAGTGCTACACCCAAGTGCATGTGGCCTGTATACAATATAAGGGGACAGAAAAAGTCTTTTCTCTATGCTTCTCTTTTTCTCTTGTTGCTTGTGCTGTTTTCCATAGCCATGTACTGTTGCCCTCTGCTATGTGCCACTCTGCCTTGGAGCCAGCTGATTATGTAAGAAACCTCCACAAACAGTGATCTAAATAAACCTTTCCTTCCTTCATTTTGTCTCAGCAATGAGAGAAAAGTAACCAATATAGGTGCCAATAGGTTAGCAAAAAGTATATCTCCAGATTTGGTAAAAGCCAAGTCCAGAGGAGAGTCATTTACCAGTGCCAAGAGAGTCATAGAAGTAACAGTAGGATGTAGACATGATGTAGTGTCTAATGCTCATCTTGACTGGGGAAGCCGATTGAAATTAGAAAGCAAAAGACCATTTGCTAAGGGTAGACAAAAGAGAAAATATTCAAATTGGGTATTCCTGTCAGATGCAAAGGACCACACATAGTAGTTCTTCCCCAATCACAGATAGTCCCCTAACACCTTTCCTGGATGGCCCTGAATGTGCAGCCACTGTGGTTGTCCTGTGAGTCTTGTCCCTTTGACAATAGCTCATTGTTCTGGGTTTGGACTCCTAGGAGATCAGGGTGAATGAACCAGGTTCACTTTATTAGAAATGTGAAAATTGAGCCTGTATGACACAGGTAAAAAGTCATTATTTATGCTCATTGTGACAAGTACTCCAGATAATTCTTGCTGAAATACTAACTCTGACATACTGGGAGAGAAAATTTACCAATCTAAGTGTCACTTTTTTTATTTTTAAAGGGCAATAAGAACTTATCCTCTATAATTTTGTTTTGAGGAAATGCAATGTAATGTGTGCAAGTGCTTAGCTGAAGAATAAAAGTGGAAGGTATTCAGTGAGTTTTTATTTTAAAAAACTCTATTCTAAGAATAGTGGTTCCAGAGCTTTCTGAAATCACTCCTGCATTTTGGGCCTTGGTTAAGATACTTCAATACTAACTGTTTTTCTTTTTACAATTAAAGAACAGTAACATATAGTTTTAGTAGTCACATACCTTTATTTTGTAATCAAACATGGAACTTGGTATAAGGGGGAAGAACTTCCTTTGTATATAAAAAAGCAGAAAGTCATTTGTTTGTAGCTTGCTTTGTAGCTGCAGAACAGTGGAAAGAGTATACTGGTTCATGAATGTTCACCTATTGGCACCAGTGAAAGAACAGTTGTATTGCATATAAACCATATAAACTCAAATTCTATGGTAACCTTTCTATGTTTACTATGACAATATTTCCCCTCCATAGGTCTTTAGCTAACATGAACATTCAGAGAGACGTTTGCATCTTTGGTCTCTGAGATGTGACCCTAGGACTTTCCCATTCTTTTTTTTTTTTTTTTTGTGGTCTAACATCATTTTAATAGTTAAATGTTTACAAAGTGAGTTCAAGGTCAGCCTGAACTACATAGTGAAAACTTGTCTTCAAGAAGACAAAAAACAAAATTGGGGGATTTACAAGTTCATTCATATAGTATTTTGCATCATCATAATACCAAATCCAGCACAACACTTGCAGACAAACATCCCCAAAGAAATGATTACTAAATATGAATAATAATTTTGTTAGTTTTTAGAAAACACAGTTGTAGCAGATGGTCATTATAAGTATAGGTCCTTTCAGGGTAATATATCTTCTTCAAATAATACTTTTACTGTTCAAAAGAAAGCAAATGACACTGTCCCCTGTAATGTAATAGATTTTGTTAAAACTTATATATAAGGTGGCTCCTTTTCTGGGGATAATTTTAGAGAAAAAAGTTGACTTTACATTGCAGTAAATGTGGCTGAACATTTTTGTAGCTTTTGTGGCACCTGGAGTAGGGAACTAAAAAATACAGTGCAAGGGAGAATTGTATCAAAGTCTAGGTGAAATTAAATCATTTCCCTTTTTCAATAAGAATTTGTGTCTTATTGTGGAAAAAGGATGAACTTTGAATTAAGATAGACACTGATAAATATTGGCTCCAATCTTAGACAACTTATTTAACCTCTCCTAATTCAGTTGTTTATTTAGAAGTGGTAACACTAACTTCATCAAAATATTATGAATATTAAATGAAGCATGAATAGTGTATCACTAACTTTTGTTTTCATTCAAAATGTACCTTTTCTCATATTCTTTATCTGACTAGATCATGTATCTTGTTATACACTGCTGTACTGAACCAGTCAAACCTAAATTTGTCCAAAAAATGCCTGCCCATCAAAAGACATTAATAAAATTAAGAATTATCAATTAAGGGAAAATATTCCGAATGAATAAATGAGTCACAGATTAAGAGAAAATATTCCAAGTACATGTATTTGACCTTGGAAAATTCATCAGCTAAAAGGAAAAAATAAAACTACTAACATATGCAACAAGACACACAATTTATACTGAAGAAAAGAAAGCCGAAACAAGAATTCAGAATGTACAATTTAATATCTATGAATTCTAGAACAGGAAAAACTAATTTATG
>RJWT010013675.1:0-21606 GCA_004365215.1 Cuniculus paca | reverse complement strand
TCCAGAAGTACAAGACCTTGGCACTGAGATATCCTTAGAGAGGTAAGTCTTTCTCCTTCATCTCATGAAGCGCCTAATGTAAATCAGTTAGCAAACATCACCTGACTGTGTCTTGAAGGGATGCATAGTGGTGGTTGGGGGGCATTTTTATTTGTCGTACAATTTAAAGCAATCCAAATTAGTTACTGCTGCCATTAAGAATCAAGACTTTTCAAAGAATCTTCATTTCTGAAAATCTTCTTGGAAAACTTCCTGCTCTGACCATGCTGGTCCCCATCACATCAAGGAAATGATTGCTATGGAGTGGTCGCTGCTGCCTTTGATGGGGGACATCCTGTCCAGTTTCTCCTTGTCCCCACCACTCCTATAGTGTCCCTCTCTACTGAGGTCTAGTATCTCTTTACCACTGGATCATTTATTATCTCACATTTGCCTGTTTCCCTCGTGTTTGTGAACTGACAGTTACATTTAGCCATTAAGGTTTTTATCTTTTATTTTATAACCTTGAAGAGAAAATTTGAAAACATTTGTAGTATAAAAATAGAAACCTTTGCAAAAGTTTTGCAATGGGGTGAGGACAGCTTAGGTGTTTCTTCCCTCCCTATGTGGATACACTGGGGAGGGGCGAACTAAAAATAAAAACCAAAAACAGACAAACTAAAAGGAGACTTTCCTCTGCTCAAAGGGGCTTTTCTGATGAGAAACTACTGGAGAAGGTACAAACATATTCACTCACAAGCAAAGCACCTGTGAGAATAGACCATATTTTGTGGACTTGGCAAGCCACTGACTCATATTTAGCTCTGGGGTGGGAATTGGGTACCTATGACCTCTAAGGGCTACATCTGCATCAGCACAGAAACTTAACAATAAGATAGAAAGGAAAAGCTTTCTCACACATCTCTGTCAACAAGCCGATTTCCTTTATCTGAGTTGACTTAATTCCTTCTCATCTAGTATACATAGACTTTGAGGGGCCGGGTGAAGCAAGTGGTTTGCAGATCAAGCATCAAATACTCTGAATGAAGCATCAAATACTCTGACCATGTAGACGTTCTGAACGCATCCATCCCTGTGACTATCTTCACCTTTCTCCTGATCTAAACCTGTACCCACTTTCCTCCTGAATGCTTTTGAGCTATGCAGGAAGCCAAATGTGGGCTCATCCACCTCTAGGAGGGAAGGACAAACCACTGTTACTGGACCATTGACTTGTTCTTCTGCCCAGAAGCGAGGTGTGAACTGCAGAATGTTTCAGATCCTCCCTTCGTGAGACAGTGTTTCAGCTGATCATCCTGCAGCATAGCAGAGGAGCGAGCGTCAACAATACATGGGATGAAAGTCTGCATGGCCCCTTATTGACTCTGCTGCGTTCTTCTTGCATAAGCATCTGCTGCTATCAATGGCCACATCATGTATTTCTGGCCCTTGAGGATTTTTTTTTTAAGTTTGAATGATTACATTTTCTCTTACCAGATGGGGACACTAAAAAGCTAGCAATTTTACAAAGGCCTAATAATATTCCTTTATTCTTCAAAGACAGGAATACAGGCTTCAACTGCAGAGAGTCCTCAAACAGAGTATGCAAAAGCCTCGGGACTGGGTGAGCCTAGCCCTCCCATCTCCTCTCAGGGAAGTACAAGATTTGTTTTGGGTTTTGTTTTCTTTCAAGGGGTCTGGTGTTCTAGTCCCACAGTGGAGAAACATTATGGAATCATCTGAGCCATGTGGAGGAAAGAGTGTCCTTTTGTTTTTGACACTGAGAAGGTTATCAAGACACTCAGGCACCTACTCATACTGAACATCACAGAGAGTCTGAAAGTGGGCTGAGGGCAGTCACAGGAAGGACCTGATTCTGTGCCCAGGGCACGGGGGTCTTCCTTTTGCTGCTATCTCAACTACAGCCACTAGGGAGTTTTACATTTGCTAGGAATATTTTTACCTTCCAGTGTTGGTAAAAATGAGTAACAGCAATGTTGGCGATTTGAACCCATCGCTCAAAATAAAATTGGTGTGAGTTCCTGCCTAGGTACAGTCTTTCCTGTATTTCAGATTAGGATAACTGTTAAAAATGGAAACTTTGTGCAATGCTTATTCTTGAGTGCTTGTGGGAATTTATGTTATACATAAATAAGGAGCTGGTCAAATTAATCATGTTTCATTTACTCAGGAATGCAATACAGTTCTTAACTATGAAAAAACCATTAGGAGGTATTGACACAGACATACAAGATACATTGTTAACTAGAAAAAAAGATATTGAATAATGTGTGCATTTATATATTATATATATTATGTTGACAGTTATCTAACAATTATACAAAGATACATATATAGAGATAATATACTAATACTAAATATGTAAGGTATGTATTATATATCTGTAATTATACCTACACATGCAAAGATGTGTATATGTGTATGTATGCACTTATAAAATAAATATTCATCAAATGGTAATGCAGCAAGCTGGTAGGTTTTATAATTGAAGATTTCTACAAATGAAACATAATTCCCAAAGAATTAAGTATATTTTTAGTCTAAAAACATATGTTAACAAAAAGAGACCAGTCATAAAGAATTTCTCTGTTATTAATGGAGAATTGAAGAGCCACCTACTTAGAATAATCATTTTACATAATGAAGCAGACCAGAAAGGCCTCTCCTCTTAATAGAGAAATATGCTAATTTCATATTGACTGCTCTGGTCATCTAGAGACATCTCTGCCTGTGACCTTCCTGCCTTTTAAAAGGTCGGAGACACCTTCTGAGACAAAAAGTTCCTCAGTTCAGGCTATAAACCTGTGAATGTAAGTCTTGTTATTGGCTTTAGTTCTATTTATCACTATATATTTGCATTTAATCACAGAAACTTTATGTGTCTGTCTTTTTTCTTTAATTATTCAGTATGCCTTTTGAGGTGGCAGAGAAGGGGAATTTTACTAGTCCTGTTTTGAACCTTTGATTATCCCATGTGAAGAGGCCTCATACAATGCTCATGACTGATTGACTCATCTTAGTGGCTTTGGTGGGCAGTGAGTTTTGAGAGCTACTCCTAGCCCTGTCCTGGCAGCCCCGGCCTGATTTGGAGGTGTCTTGTCAGAACCTCCGAAGTACTGCCCTCTGCTGCAAACTGGCCCAGCTGAGACTTGTTGCTTTGACTGATCATCATAGGTAATGTGGACCATCCTCCTGCTCTGGGAGCTTCTAAGTTGTCTGTCACTGCTGCAGAGTTACATAAATTGCCCTGATGTCTTTGGTCAGATATTTAAAGCATGTATGAATCTTGGAGTCATTGGTCTGCGCTCTTATTTCAACTTGATAATGAGAAGAAATAATACTAGAGGATCTGAATGATTCTACATTTAAGATCAAAGATTAGACTGCAGAAGGCTCTTCCCCGTCTGGGTAGCTGGCTTATCCATCCACTCTCCTCCTAGTGTCTTCCAAGTGAAGGTCTCTTCATGACACCCAGCCTCTTGATCTAAGCCAGAGTTTCTCAGCCTTGTCATTGTTCACATTTGGTGCGGACAATTCTTTGTCATGGCAGGGAAAAGGTTGGGCTGTCAGATACATTAGAAGAGGCTTAGCAGCCTCCTTGATCTCCACCCAGTAAATACCTATAGAACCCCCTTCCCTAATCACGATAACCAAATGTCTCTAGATATTGAGAAATGTCTTTTGGGAAGCAGAGCCACCTGGTTGAAAAATCACTGCTATAAGCAGGTTTTTCTTTCATCTTTTCAGCTTCTAACCAGCCACACTCAAAATTTGCTCCTTGTACTCTAGCAACACGTGAAAAGTCTTTTTGACTGTGGGCCAATTTCCTTGCTACTGGGACCACCCATGTGCATCTCTGTCACCAGCTCCCTCTTCTGTTACCCACCACCCTAGAGTTTATTCTTCAGAATCTTTAATATACTAATGTGCATTGGGAATCTCTAAGAATGAAAGAAACAGAGAGTTAGTCTTATGGTTAATACATTGTGTCAACTTGAGATTAGAAGTTTAACTGAGAGACTCAGCAGGGAGCCAGGGTTCTTACTTTGTAAATATCCTCATCCTGTGCAAAGGAGGGCAAGGATATTTTGTGAGTGCTACACCCACTCTGAAGGTTTTTTGGGGGGGGTGGCCTGTGTACAATTTAAGGATAGAGAAGAGGCTTGCCTTGGCTCTTTTGCTCTGGCTGCTGCCCTGAAGTGCTGTCACTGTGCCATGCCACCCTGCCTTGGACCCAGCTGATTATGGACTGAAATCTCCAGAAACTGTGAGCTAAACAAACCTTTCCTTGCTTCACTTTGGTGTCAGGTGTTTGTCTCAGCAACGAAAAAAGTAACCAAGACAGGTAGAATGCATCCTTTTCTGAGTTGTTCATAAATGCTTCCCCGATTCCCATGCATGAAGCATCTCTTAGGACTGGCACCTGTAAGCATACTGCTGAAGAATCCCAGTCCTCTCTTTTCTTAATGATAATGCTTCCTTGCTAAAGTCTTGTTCTTTTACTTAAGTTGAAAGGGACTTATTTCTCCTCCTGTAGATTTGTTTTAGCATTCTTTCGTCCCTTTCTCCCATATGGACTGTTTATCCTGGATGATGATTATGTAAGAACATCTCATTTTCAAGGTGCACACATCTCTTCGAAAGCAAGCTTTCTGTCTCATTCAACCCAGCTTGGATTCTTTTTTTTTTTTTCCCAGGTTGGATTCTTGCATGTAGAAAATGCTATATAAATATCCCAGTGGATGCCTTGTATTTATAAACCAGGATAAGTCAGCTTGCCATTGTTTTCCAGTGACATCCACAAGATCATCATGGAGAAAGATGCAGGGACGATTCTCTAACTCTAAAGACCAAAACCATAAAATTGTTAACCATCTAGAATGCCGAAATTGCTTCTTTTATCTGTTTGTTGCTCCTCTGTGGATCCTTGAGTGAAAGAGGGCACAAGACAATCAGAGTTGCTGAAGAAGTATGTTACCGTGTAGCAGTTTCTTTCTCCAAACCCTTTAATTCCATCTCTTCATCCGAGCTACTGTCTCAGTTAAAAAAGCTCCCTTCTTTATTTTAATTTTGATTGCCTGATTAGCCCCTGGTAGGCATATTCATGAGCTACTTTCAAACTCTAGATTGAGCAAAAGTAAGGTATGCAACAAACTAAGATGGTAACATCCTACAGTGTTATAACCCAGCTTCTGTATTATTTTTTTGGTTTTTTGCAAGGACTGATAACAGTTGTGCTTGCAACCTCTGAGCCTACATTTTTTTGTGTCTCTTTGCTTCCTTTACTGATAAGCTTGAACACTGAAAATCAGATTCCCCTGCATGTATGCTTCTGAATGATTTATTTTCTTTTTAATTGCAGTTTTACTTGAACATTGACGTTTTGTAAAGTTTCCTGATTTCACTTCTTTTTGCTACCTTGGAAGCTCTCCTTTGATAGCAGGCTGCTCCTCTGTTCTTCCTCCCTTCCTTCTGGCTGTTCATCTTTTGCTCACTTAAACTGAACCCTTTTGGTGTATGCTTGAAATTTTGGCAGTTCAAGTTCCAAAGAGAGCCCTCTTGAAGTAGCCTGTTCTGGCATATCCACACCTTAACACAAAACTCAGCTGGATTAATGGGTTGGCTAAAAACGTGTCTTTGCTTAGGTCATGGTCTTCTCTGTGTAGAGTATCCTCGTGTCTATTCATGTAGAGAATTTTTTTTATAGAATTTATTTGTCCAAATCTAGAAACAAGTGTTATTTTATTGAATGTCCCAGTTTCAGAGGTGTATTTGAGAACAAAAATGTTGTACCAAAAGCTGTGCACTGCTGTATTTCCTCTATTTGAACAGGCATACATTTTTCATACTCTAACTTTTCTGCAAGGGAAAAGTCACTGTGGAGTCGATGTTTCGTGCAGTTTAGTTGGTCTCTTAGAACTGAGAAAAATATGATAATGAAACATTTAAATATGATTTAGATACTATAGAATTAAGCAGTAACTGGAGGGAGTGTAAGGGAGATATTGTCTGAAATGTGGAGGACACTTCAGATTTCCTCCTTCCCTGCTTATCTCCCTCTAAAAGTGCCCTGGGTCTACAGAGTATACATTAGGGTGCTAGGGGGAATCACAGGCCATTGTCATTGTGCCATAGTCTCTCTCTGTCTCTCTGTCTCTGTCTTTCTGTCTGTGTCTGTCTCTGTGTCTGTGTCTGTGTCTGTCTCTCTCTGTCTCTCTCTCTCTCTCCCCGCTAACCTGCCTTCCCTCTTTGGACCAATTTACTTTTCATCATGCTTTAGTATTGCAGAAGTACCTGGCACATAATAGGTCTTACAAATATGTGGGCTGAATACATGCATGGGTCATAAATTGTATAATCAGTGCTAAAAGAAATTTGGAAAGCAATGTACCCTTCCATTTGATGCTGTTACTATGAGTCCAAAACAGATTTTTTTTATCAGATCATTTATTGAACCACAAGCATTGTCAGTAGAGTTGTATTCTCCTGGTGCATGCCATGTGAATTCCAGAGTTATTCATGAATCTAAGAATATGAATGGGACTTGCCAGCTGCTGTGCTTGTTTTTAATAAGAGGAAAATCTGCTGTTGCCACATCTAGTTCACAACATACAGGATATCATGGCTTCAAATGGATTTTTTGTTGTCACTAGAGTTGAATAATACCACCACTGGAAACTTGCGCAAGTTTCCAATATCTTTCTTCAGAAATTTCATCTGCTGGAACAAAAGCCAGAATGCCTACCAAGTTATTAGTAAGCTTCAAATGGAACCAGTTTAAGGGAGGGGAAAAGAGGAGGGAAGGGAGAAGGAGAGAGAGAGAGAGAGAAGAAAAGGAGAGTGATCAGGGTCATAATTATAATTTAATCATGTTTTTTTTCTTAAGTGATGCATGCAAGAATGAATAGAGTATTAACTGTATTAACTGATTTTTTGAAACCATAAAGGTCAGTTGTATCTATGTCAAAAGGAGGGTATACTAGAAAACTGTGGGAGGAATTGTGAAGCAGGTGCACCCACATGTCCACATGTTGAGACCCCAAGTCACTAACCTCTGCCAAGAAGAACCAAATATACAGCTAAGGGCAAAGGTCCCCATTGGTGAATGATGATTTTCGTGTGATTTTGACACAATGAGCTCAGCTTTATTTTTAGTAATCAAGTGATGCCCTCTTCAACGGGAATTATGTTGTGGAGTAGTTTTGACAGTGTACTTAACCTCTGTTTCTTTGCCTGCAAAATGTGAGTAAATGAGTTCTCCTAAGGTAATGATGGCAAAAATTTTAGAGGCCAAGTGCCAAACTGCACCCATATTTATTGCAAAGTGCCAACACCACAATGAAAACTGAATACTGAGGTTTTTGTTTAAAAAAAAAAACAACAGCTCATACATTAACATCTTTTTTCTTAAAAGAGAAAACACAATAACACGTGTCACAGGTTTGGCATGACTGTAAAGGGATCAATTGTGGAAAAGAGCCCTGGTGCAAACCTTGAACATAAAATAAGCCCTCGGTAAATACTGTACTTGTCTCTGTGGGAACCATCTGTCATCTGTGCATTTTTGTACTGCTTATTTAATGTTTCTGTGTGTATGTACAAATGTATCTACCATCTCTATTTCCCTTTATGTATATAAATACATAAAATAGATTTGTGCATCTATTATCTATGTCTATATGTATGTATGTGTCTCCTATGTATCTCTATATGTACATACCTATAGAAATATACTTGATGTATCACCCATCTATATGCATATATTAATGTGTCTATCATCTATGTCTCTATATGTGTGTATATATCAACCATCTATATGCATATATCGAAGTGTCTATCACCTTATGTCTCTATATGTGTGTATATATAAATCAATCTATATATACATACATAAATGTACCCATCCATTTATTCTCTATTTCTCCTTACACACACATACACACACACACACATACACACAATACATATATTTGATTTACTTCCTTGAAGTGTTAATTAATTGTGCAAATTCGTGAATGTTTTTGTCCCTGTTGTCCCTGTGTTTATGTACTTTAAAGACTTATGCTGAGATATGAACCCTGGCTTCTTCCCAACCCCAGCCCAATGTAGATGGCTGGACTCATTCGTTTATTCTCTAAGACTCAGAGCTGAGTGCAGGTGACTCTATAGACTCTGTAGATACAGAAAAGAGAAGTGGAGAAATGAACGCTGGGTGTCAGCCATCACTTCTGGAATCCCTCAATCATGCAGATTATCTTGATTTTCAATTCCTTGATGAGTCATAAACCATACTGTTGATATTATCCCTTTTGATCAATGAGATCTTTTGATTAACAAAAACTGAGTCAAAATTCTGAAAACAGCCTTTTATTATAACCATAAACTATGCTCATAGAGCTGTTTCTTCCAAAGGATTCAAACTGGTTTGCAGTGTGTTTTTCTCTATAAATACGTGTTTCATTAAAAAAGTTAAGATAATGTCGTTACTAACCCCCTAGTGGGTGATAATGAAGAAAATAAAAACATCTATCGTAATACAATCAGCATTAGGTTCCTAGGATATTCTCCACCCTCTGTGTGTTATTTATGTGAATCTTGCCATAATGAGTACCACATATTTTACTAAAATATTGTCTAATGGGTACCTTGTGATCTGGTCTCTGGAACCATAATTTTTAATAGCCAACAAATACTTCATTGACTCTCTCTCTGCCTCTCTCTCTCTCTGTCTCTCTGTCTGTCTCTGTTTGTCTCTGTCTCTCTCTCTGTCTCTCTGTCTCTGTCTCTGTCTCTGTCTCTCTCTCTCTCTCTCTCTCTCTCTCTCTCCGTGTGTGAAAACACTATGAGATATTTGCCATTCTACTAGGGGAAACTAGATTTTACCTTTTTTGTTCTAAGTAATGTTTCAACGGGTACCTTTTTCCATACTTAAGATTATTTTTAGACCAAATTCCCAGAAGTGCAATTACAGAATTGCAGAAAAGAAGCTATTTTCCATGAGTTGATATGTGTTTCCAACTTACTTTTCAGAAGAGTCACATGAACTCACAAAGCAAGTAAGAAAGCTTATTTCTGCTAATTTCTCTACGTCCTCACCAGCCTTGAGTATCATAATTATTTTAACACTTTCCTAGTAGGAACTTGATCTTGGCTATTTAACTTGAATTTCTCTGATAACTGAGGAGGTTCATTGATTTTATATGCTTAATTTCTGTGTACAATCCCTTCTAGAGATTCGCCTTGTGTTTTAACATCTTGGCTGCCCTGATAACGTGTAAGGGAGTCACCACTAAAAGTTTAGTGCCTTAAACAAAACCAATACACTTGTGGATTTTCAAATACTGCATTGTATAAGCTCAATATCAGTATGTATTCTAATGTATCTACTCCCTACATTCCTAAGATCTTAAAGTGATCTTAAAATAGTCAATACATGAGAATTAATTTGCATCCTTTATTCCCTATAACAAGGGAACTAATGCTCTGTCCTCTCTTATTTTGTAATAAGTACTTAGTACGCATGGTACTGAACTTAAGAGGTACAAAGGGCATGGAGTAAGAAGCAAGGAATAATTTAAGACAAACTGCCATCTAGCAAGATATGTTTCCAAACAGCAAACCAAATAAAAGTGAAAAATGAATGTTTGGAACAGAGAGATATTTCCTAAAAGCCAATTTTAAGTGTTGTAAAATTGCTCTTGCAAATTCTTGGTACCTAGAGGTGGCAAACACTGTGAATTTCCAACTCAAAATTTTCATTCTAACCTTTCTCTACCTTGCTATCTCTGATATAGAGACTAAAAACTCTGTACTTGTTTTTAACTGCATTTTCTTTTGGAACTTTTTTTCTCCTCGCTGTCTAGAGGATAGCAGTGATGACTGGAGCTTTGGTAATCGTCTTCTGACCAGAAGATGACCACCAGGGAAAAATCATAGATACATAACTTTTAAAAGCAGCAATTTGCTGTTAAATGAAATCTGCCACAACTTTAGCATGCATAAAAGAATCATATGAAGAGATTTTTAAAAAGCCTCACTCAGTCCCAGGAACTAGTTTGGTAGATCTTGGGTAGGAAGTCTCTGTCATACTGATGCTACTGACTTTCAAATCACACTTGGGAGTAATAAAATCTAGACTTATCATGTGAAAAAAATCAAGTCCTGTTTTTTTAAACCATGCAGTTAGCATAGCTTGCACCCTAAAGAACGCTGAAATGAGTCACCTGCTTAGATCACTTATTCCTGCATCTGTGGAGCAGCTACTCTCTAAAGAGATGAGTTGGTTTAGCTAATTTAATGCACAGGAAGAAGACAGCAGCAAAGATAGAGTCAAATGCAGATCATGAGTTGCTCACTCCAGGAGTATTGGTAGGTGGTCAGTCTCCTCCATAGTCTCTTTCCTTCTGAAAGAGAAGTGAGGAGAAGAGAACAGTGGAAGAGTTTGATGCTGCTCTTGAACAGCTGCTACAAACCCATCGCTATCTACTGAGTTGCTACCTGAATTACGAAAATGTTAGAACACACAGTGTCTGTTGTGCAAGTATGAGATGTAAAGGTGCAGGGTTTGGTATCCAACGGCACAGCATTGATGCAGCTCACAAGCCTTCTCAAAAATGTGCCCCCATCTTCCATCTCACCTCTGGGGTTGTCTTTGGAACATACAGTGCTCAGTTGTAAAGCTCTTTCTCCAAGGATTAATTGAATCAAGATCAACCCTATCCAGAATGTACATTTAATACTTGGGAATGATGTCAGTAATATATGTAAGAGATTTTTATATTAGATAACTGCTCATTAAAAGTCAATCCTTTCCCCCAGGGTTTTAAAATAGAAAGTATTCACCTTTTGCAAATGAGGATAGTGAAATTTACTTTAACTCATGCTACAATGAAAACTGGAAGAAAGGGAATTGCTCACAATACAATATAACTCCACCAAATTTGCATAATTTAGGCATAAAATGTAATACCCTGCTCACACTCTTTTGTCTTGAATGAAATTGGTTTTCAAGTAATGTGTGGGGAATCATAACCAGCTTTAACAAAATGGATAATGTCAGGAAGCAAAAGTTCCTATTAGCCTAGCAGGCATTGGTGAAGTGTGAATCCACTGGAGCATTTTTTTAAAAAGTTTGCCATGTGGTTTATTGCAAAGGGCTTTGTGGACTCCACAGAAACATGGTGACTGAGCCTTTTGATGTTTAATGGAATAATTAACCATTTGGGACCTTAAGACAACCTTTTTCTAGAACTTTTAAAGTCGCTGGGTGATAACAATTCTGAGAATATTTTTAAAAGGCTAAAGTTCCCATAACTCCTTTCCAATAAGCCCACGGTTCTTCTTGGGAATCCACATTTCCAATAAATCTTCTGTAATGTGAAGTAAGGCTGCTGATGTCTTTCTCACTATACAGCTATGAAGCTGAGATTTAGAAACGGGTGCATTGCCCTGGCCACAGGCTGGAGCACTCTTAGAATTTAAGAGTTTCTGAAGCATATCCATGGTTCTTCCATAGATATTAATAGTATAAAAGTTTAAAGAATTGCTCATAAAAACACTGGCCTTAAAGAGCTTTTTCTTCATTAATGTCTGAAGGGTCTTAGTGAACTTAAATGTTGCCGATTTAACTAGCTGACTATGGACTTCAGCCATCTTTAATACAGGGGTGATAATCATATATTCCTCCTGGATTTCCTGTGATAATATAGCGGATAAAATACTATTATTATTTTATCATTTCATTTACATTTCTATTGCAGACATTTTGGTGCCCACCCCAGCACCAATTCCCAAGTCGTTAGAACACCCTTAAAACACTTCCTCAAGCCAGGCAAGATGGAACACTCTTGGAGGGTGAGGCAGGGGGATCAAAAATTCTAACCCAGGCTTTGCAGTTTAGCCACTTAACAAGACCCTGTCTCCAAATTAAAAAAAAAAAAAAAAAGGTTGGAGAATGTAGTTCAGTGTGAAACCTCTGGGTTCAGTCCCCAGTACATACATACATACATACATACATACATGCATACAATAACCTCAGAGTCTTTCCCTCAGTAAATATGTATGGAATCTAAGAATCTGAATTTTCTAAAAGTTCTCTAATGCTCCTTTTGCCAGGGGTGTTCATTGTGCCATGTCTGGAGACTTCATTTTTAGAAGCGCTCTTCTATTCCATGACTCTTCTCCAACTTGCTACTTTTGTTTGGTCTGACAAGGTGTCCACTTGACACAAAAACAGACACAGAAAACAGTAACAAATCTTGATTTTGCAGGAATCTATGCAGCTCCAGGTGGTGAGAAAATGCATAATATATATGTGAAAGTGTGCAGATTAAGGATACTACTCAGCTTGCACATACCTGTTGCCACTTGCTTTTCTCCCATCCTGCCTCCTCTTGCTTTCTTTATCTTTCTTCTTTAGAAAATGAAGCAGCCATCTTATTTCACGAATCTGGAAGTCATTTTGCATAGCAGAACAATAGTGAAGATTACCAAGTTCTTTAAGGGTAGCTCAAATAGGTCTATCATGACAACCTGAAGTACTTACTTCTGTTTTGGGATCAAAAGTAGATCTTAGCAAATCTCTGTCTCTAAATTAACAATTTAGAAAGAGCTAAAGATGTAACTCAGTGTGAAGGCCTTGGGTCCAATCTCCAGTACACAAACAATGTGTTTATACAATACAGTAATTCTTAACTGATTTATTTGTCTTACACACACACACACACAACCCTTTACACTTTCTATTTAACAAAAGAAGTAAGCAATATGGCAGTTCCTCAAAAAGTTAAAAACAGAACTATTTATGTGATCCAGCAGTCCCACTGCTGCATGTACATCCAAAGTAAATGAGATTAGTATGTTGAGTAGATATTTACACCTGTGTTCAATGAAGCACTG
The DNA here is from genome assembly GCA_004365215.1 of Cuniculus paca. Lineage (NCBI taxonomy): Eukaryota > Metazoa > Chordata > Mammalia > Rodentia > Cuniculidae > Cuniculus > Cuniculus paca. The sequence continues at coordinate 8,709 of RJWT010013675.1, read as the reverse complement.
TTGATAGTACCTTAAATATGAAATCGACCTTTGTGTTTATTAATGGATGAATGGATGAAGAAAATATATACATACAATTATACTATTTTTTTCACAATTATAATATTCAACATTAAAAAGTAAATTCTGCTACTTGTAACTTGGATGAACCTGGAGGACATTATGCTAAGTGATATAAACTAAGCATGAAAAGACAACTAGTGTACGGTCTTGCTTACATATGAAGTATAAAAATAGTTGAAATTACAGAGCAGAGAGTGGAATCGTGGTTACTAGGGAGTGGGAAAGAAGAAGCTAGATTTGGGGAACTGTTGCTTATCTAAGGATATAAAAATTTAATTAAGAATAAGATCAAGAGGTCTATTGTATAACATAGTGATTATAGTTAATAACATTGTTTTATTTCTTAGAAATTACTAAGAGAGTAGATTTTAAGCATTCTTACCAATAAAAAATATTTAAATGTAGTAAAATAAGGTTATACGTATGTTTTTTAGCTTTGTTGAACCATTCTAAAATGCTGCTCAAAACTGCATATTGTACAAGCTAAATGTTCACAACTTTTTTCAAGTAAAATATTAATAAAATAAAAACTCAGATAGAGGTAAAGGTAAAAATCTATTGATGTTTTTAAAATGACGCCTCTGTTCTGTCCTGTGTCTCTTGCAGAAGTTTGGAGTAGATGTGGTACACAGAAGAGGCAACTACTAGGCACACTTTATGAATGGGCTGCATTGTCCCTAAGCATCCACCTCTGAGCCATGGTTAAAATGAATGGCATCTCCTTACTTTTTACCCTTGTACCATCAGAGACCGCGGTGTCATTCTCCAGTCTGAAAGCCCATTCGTAAATCTCACAGAGTTGCTGTCACTGTTAAAATAGAAAAAAAAAAAATCAAAAGCAGGACTCTTTTCTCCCAGGAGAGATGGCCACTTGGATGGTCTCTGAGCCTGCCACAATTCTAAACCATTTGCCAAGTGCAGAAGCTGGCATTGGGCCTGCAAGACACTCCTGGGTCTTGCTTTCCCTCTGTCCAGTGTCTTTTCTGATTGCATCCTGCCTTGTACTCTGTGTATCTTGAGTAAGAATTGGAAGATTTCATCCTGGTGTGTGTGAGGCTAAGTGACAGACCCAGGAAGGGATTTTGCTCTTTGAGTAGCTCATTAAAAAAGGGATAACTTGCTATTTGCTTTTTATGTATGTAAGAAAATGGAGCATGAGCTAATAGTATTTTCTGAAGAGATGCCAGATGAAATTTAGTGTGTACATGAATTTAATGCAGTATACAAACCAAAATGTAAATATTGGTTTCCTTCCAGATTTTTAAGGCAAAAATTTGGGGGGGGGGACTGAAAGAAGACAACCTTACATTTTTTATTTCTGCTGTTGTATAACATCCTTACCACTTTGGAAGAATGTATACTTTTAAATATAGAATATGTATGTTTTAAGCTTGCTGGTCTTTAAAATTAAGAGCATGAGCTTTTCTCTTGATAGAATGTGGCACGTAGCATATTACACATTTTGAATTATTATTTGTTCTAATGAAAGTGATTCTATTTCTTAAAGAACCAGAAAAGATATGTGTCTCCTTTTATATATCGAGCACAACAAAAAATTCTCCTCATTCAATGTACTTGACTATGATTCTTCTTTTAAGTCAAGACTACTTTCATGATGGAAATAATAACAGGAAATTGTGGATAATAATAAATATTTTTATCCTATCATCTTTGCAGAAGGCCTTATAGCAATACACAAATAGCTTTTCTTTTTGCAAAAACAAGATACAGGATACATAGAAGAGATAAATTCAAGAAATTAGTAATTGAAATGAATCTTTTTAACTCTAAAAGGTAACAATACTGTAATCACTATTATCTATTGAGCACTTACTATGTACAGTACCTGGGACATTATGGGTATTAAGTCCTTTAGGAATTGTAACAACATTATTATAATTGTAAGGAAAATGCTCTTGTTATTTCCATTTTACACAAGAGAGAATTTAGTCTGAAACAAATCTGCCTCTGATCACAACACCATGAGTAGTGTGTTGCTCCTAACTGAACATCAAGTACTTCAGTGCAGACCTGTGTCTTTAACTCGTGGTATGTTGGGTTACTTCTGCTGCGTCAAATCGTCCCAACATTTGGAGGTTTAAAATGGTTGTGAATTCAGCTCAGATTTGTGTGAGTCAAAAATTTGGTCTGGAGTCAGCCAGGTGGAGGAAGTGGGCTGCAGTACAATGGGATCTGATGTAGAACTGAGGTTAGAAGCTTGGTTTTACACCTAGCAATTCAAGGGGACCTTCATTTGTCTATGATCAAGCAGATGTATTATACAGACACCTTATGGGAAGGATCACACATGTGGGCTTTGACTTTCTAGCCAGTGACATCTGAGGACATCCCTAAAGAAATGGGATAGAATCCAAATGCTAAGGCACCACGCAGCAAAATGCAAGATTTTTGCAGCTAACTCACTGAATTTATTTGTGCCACACTTAATTCTGGCAGGATGAGTTGTTGATTGAAAGCAACACAGATGTGGCCTTTGATCTTTCTGTGCCATGCCATCTCATAGAAGAAGAAATACTAAACTAGTAAATTATTATGCACTTACCACCTAGGGTACATGTTAGGCATGAGGTAATATTAAGATAGAAATGAATTAGAAGAGGATCTGTTTAGATAAGTTGTCCAAGAAAGATATTTTGGAAAAGCAGTGCTTAAGCAGAAATATGCAAAAATAAATAAATAAAAAGGAGTATTTTTTGAGGTTGAGGAATATGTGTGTGTGTGCGTGTGCATTTTGATTAAGAGCAAATGGGCACTATACTTAGTATGGTTCTGCAGTACAGGTATTATTTTTAATGGGAAGGAAGGTTATACATGGAGGTCCTCACAGACTCAGTGATGCAACTCCCTATTAGGCCTTTTTTTTTGGCTTAAATATTGCCTAAGAAATCTCATAACCATGGAAGCAATGCTACCCGGGTACTGCGGAAAGAAATGAATAGAGTGCCTGTGGTAGGAATCACGTAAGAACAGCAGAAGGGGGTTTAAGATTTGGCTTCTCATTTTGGCTTTCATACTAATTCACCATGTGTCCTTGGCAAAGTCACTCTGCCAACCCAGAATTTAGTTCCCTAGGTCACAGCAATGATGATTCTGATTGGGGGTAAGTGTTATACAGCAAAGGAGTCTTAACTCACTTCTGTACTAAGCTGGCTGGAATTCTGTGATTGATTAAACTTGTCTACCATAAATTTGGAAGTAGGAAGTAGTGTTGTTTATGTTGCGTATTTGCAATTCTCTGATGACCCTTCCATTTCCCAGCACATTTTGGGGGGGATTTTATTTTATTTATTTATTTTTGTTTTGTTTTTGCTTTTACTGCTAATTGGAAAAAAACTTTGTAGCTTTCCAGTTTTTTTGTCCTTGTTTTTTTTTAAAATGTAGCAATAATTGAAAACAATCAAGGCAGGGAATAAATGCATCAAAACAACACTCTGTACACTTACTTCAAAGGGATCAAACAAAGCAAATTGTGCACAGGAGGGAAGTAGATTTATTTTTCTCTCATTTGCAATATTATTAGTGTGATTAATATACAAAGACCAATATTTCCTGAAATTCATAATTTGCCCTATTCCTCTGTGGGCTTTGTGTTTCCCAGAATAATCATGCTGATCCATTTCCTTAAAAATGTGTTGAGTGCCTAAGTGCTCATTTTGCTAGGGCAGCGACATAATTGGACACAGTGGGGAAACAGCTGAGAAGTAGTTTGCTTCCTGAGGAGAGCCGAATGTGGTGTGAGTCCTGGCCGGATGGAATGTCACGCCAGGAGGGACCTCATCTCCGCACCCGTGTCACTGAGCAGAATGCTTGAGGGCTATTTATGGAATTAGGGATGGAGGACTGCAGTTAATTCTCTAAAGAATAGAGGGTTTCCCTGGTTTATAAAATATGTGTTCTTTTATATAATGGAAACCAAAGGAGAGTAGAATGCTTCAGCATTTTTTCCAACATGACACCTGTCTGAGGGTCCTACTGATTTTGCAACCGGTTTCGCCTTCATGAAACTCTGGTGTGTACAATTGTTTCTGTCCTATCCCAGCCTACCTGTAAGGGAACTTTGCCTTACCTTGGAGATGGACTCTCTTGTTTCTGATGTCTAGAAAAGCATTCCTGTAATGTTAGCAGTAGCAATAAGGGCAGGGGATGAAGAGCCTCCTCCTTCAGTACAAACCTATTAAGGTTTCATTCTCTGCCTAGGATCTGCCTGCCTTTGCTTCTGTGTTTGCCCTCACTACTGTTCTGCTTCCTTTTTTCAAAACAATTTATCAATTCAGTCACTTTGGGCTCTAGTTAGAGCTCCTTTCACTTGTACTGGTGAGAAGTATTTTCAGTGAACCTGCTATGTGTTACCAGTGCTATTTTTGGAACATACCTGACTTCTGCCTATCCCATATCCTCACCCCATGGCTTCTTCCTGAGAACAGCAACAGTGACCTTTCAGGGAGTTAGGCATTGGAACCTGTTACTATGGGCAGAGTATTCATGCCGTGTAAACTGGGGTCACCATTCCTTTTGAATTCTGTATATCCAGTTCATCCAGATGTGGTGCCCGATACAGCCAACCAAGGAAAGGCATGTTTTACTGGAGTAGAGAGTAGGTATGATGGGTTAGGATTAGGAAATCCTCATGAAAAAGGATTTTTAGACTGGCTTCTGAAAGTGGCAAGAATGCTTGGGTAAGTATGTCTGAAGCAAGGGGAAGTGTTTTAAAGTGGATTAGTGGCCATGTGTCTTTCACTGTAATAAACAAATTTTTAAAAGTTTAACATTCACTGTAGTTTTCAGTGACCCAGATAACAACCTTAATCCAGTTCACCAAAAGAGGAACAACTATGATCTCCTCACCCATTTGAGTCTCCTCACAATGAATCACAGAGTACAACACTTTCTTCTCACCCCATTAGCACCATGAAAAGACCCAGCAAATAGGAATCCTCACACCTCCCCTAAACCCACATGTCTCTGTTTACGAGATGTCACAGATGAACAGAATGACATTGACTACATCAGCTGGGAGTAGACAGCTGATCACCTGAGCAGAGTTTCTGCATGGACATTGACATTTATTCAATATTTTTTAAAAAGAGAACATTTCATAACTTATTTTTCTAATAAAGAAGAAGAAGAACATGTGATTTGTGTTGATCTCAGTGTGCACAGCAGTTACAAGAACAGGTTCTAGGGTCAGCCCTGACTGAGTTCAAATCTCGCACCACTGTCTTCATCTTGGGAAGTTCCTGACTCTTACTTTGTCTTGGTCTCTTTGGTAAAACAGGATAATAATAGCACCTACCTCATTGATCTGTGAAAATTATCTAAGATAATGAATTTGAAGTGCTTATTACAATGGCCCTTGTAGGGTAATTCTGTAATAGACATTAACCTTTGTTACTATGTAAATTTTTCCAGGTGCTCTTCATGTACACATATGTTTTAAAAATTTATCCTTCATAACAAGTTTACTAGGGGCCGGGGATTTAGCTCAGTGGCCTAATTTACTAGGTTGTATATTTGACACTCATTGTTGGTCAAGAAAATGGGGCCTCATCAGGGATAAAGAATGTGTGCAAGGATGGCACATTGCAGTGTAGAGATCGCAACTCAGGTCTCCCGGGCCTCAGACTTTATGGCTGATGAGCACGTTCTCTCCTATTCTGAAACAAAGACAGAAGATTAGACCATTACGAATGCAAAAGAAATGACTTATCCAGATAATTTCTCAACAAAATGAAATGCCTAAATAGTGCTTTGGGTTTGCTTTTGTTCTGCCTGAGCCATAATAATGGTGGTCATTAAAATCCTACTGCCAAGGGTGTTTTTATTATATACACATCTTCCTACATAATCGGTTAAGTATTCCCTCATTGTTATCTCACTAAAACAGAAGGATTTTTTTTAAGAATTGAAATCTGTGAACTTACATTGATAGATGACAGAGGACCCTCTGTTTCCCCTGTGGAAAGTGTCTGTGGGTTTCTGAATGCCCAGGGCTCCAGTTGGCCAGGTTTGGATTATCCACAGCTAGCTAGGTAACCTGGAGCATGTCAGTCCACCTTTCTGAACAGTACTTCCATCCACTGTAAAATCAGAAAGAAATACTTTCCTTATACTGCCATTGGGAAATGGAAATGTTTATGAGGAGCTTGCCATGTAGGTTGTCTCAGCATATTGCTACAGTAATTGAGTTAGATTTGCAACCAAACTGTAGTATGGTAGGGCATCTTCTAATGACAGTTTAACTTTCTAGGAAACAAAATGTACCCTCTTAGAACTCATATTTCTAGGTTTCCCCTAATTCAGGAACTTCAGTCCCAATGTAAGCACCTATTAACATATCTTAATACACAATCTTTCCCTTCTCCCTGATGCTGGAGGAGTTGCAAAGTGATTCTCCTTCTAGGATGATTCATAGCCTGGTGAAGATCACCAAATATATATTTTTAAAAGTTTTTATGGTGCTTTATTTGGATTTCTTCATATTCCAAATCCTATCCTTATCTTTCAAGACCCAGATGAAGAGTCCTTAAATATATAATATATTAGTGATTCTCAATCCTGGCTTTACAATAGAATCAGTTGAGGCATGTATAAAAGTCTATCAAAAACCTAGCTCCAGTCTACAGTGCATAAATTAGAATTCCAGGAGTCTTATGCCCAAGCATCTTTATTTTTTTAGAAACCTCCCAGTTGAGTGATTCTAATATATAGTTAGAGATGAAAAGCTTATTTTAAGTCCCACACACCACTCACACTCAGTTATCAAGTATGGTACCATCATTCCTGGTAACAGTTCCAGGACCCCAGTACCTGTAGGTGCTACAGTCTCTTATTTCAAATGGTCTATTGTGTGTAACATACGCAATCCTCTTATATACTTTTCAAGATCCCTAGATGACTTATAATACCTAACACAGTATAAGTACTATGTAAGTAGTTGTCATACTATATTGTTTAGGAGATAATGATTTGAAAAATCCTGTGTACATTTTTAATATTTTTGATCTGCAGTCAGTTGAATCAGTGGCTGCAGAGCCCATGATATGGAAGACTGACTGTATATACTTTCACCTACTCTATAATTCATTTGTGGGTTGAAATCATTGAACTGATGGAATAGATGGGTATCTGTAGGACACTAAATGATAATCTTTTTGTGCTTTGCTTTGGTGTTCATGTTAAATCACTCCCAGTAGACTTAAGATTTTCCATATGGTTTGTGTTAGGATAGTTTCTGTGGCCTGGCATAGTGCCTTAACAAGAGAACACACTCATTGAATACTTGTCCTTGGAATGAAAGATTTATTCTGAGTATTTGTCACATGACAGAAAAGCTTATTGTGTTCCACCTGTTAACAACAAATCAGTCTTCTTCACCTGACTCCTGAAATTTTTCTCTTTTTTGCAAATTTGTATCACAAAAATTTTCTACTTAAAATACATACATAGTGTTCTTCAGGGACATGAGTTGCTCTGAGCCTATTGAGATAGATCTGAAGCTCATCTTAAAATCACTGGTTGAGGCTGCGTATGATGACATATGCACATATCCTAGCACTATGGGAAGCTGAAGCAGAAGGATCCCAAGGCTGAGCCCAGCCTTGTCAACTTTGTGACCTTAACAAGACCTTGTCTCAAAAAGTAAAAAAGAGACCATAATGTTAAATCAAATAAATTAAACACACAAGCTTACATGTCCATGGTTTCTCTTATAAAAAAAACTCAAAATAAAAATAAAGAACAAAATAAAATATAGATATAGGAAGCAGGGAGACAGTTCTTTCTCAAAGGGGAAGGGGATCAAAAGATGAAGAGAGGCAGAGAGGGGATAAGAGATGAAAAAAGGAGTTGGGATGTGTTACGTACATGCACCAACTACACACAAGGAATATAAACATTATGAACTGCAAATATGTGAAATAAAAAAAAGCAAAGGGGGCAAGAGGTGGTGGATGGGGGGAAGGGAAAGCATTTTAAAAAAAGAAACTAAGTTGCATTATGTACATGTACTGACTTCCCACACAGAATGTAAACGTTATGTACTACACATATGCACTAATAAAATGCATTTAAACAAAAGACTGGGGATTTATCTCCATGTAAAGCCCTGGATTCAGTCTCCAGTGGAATGAATGAATGAATGAAGTCACTTAGTGACCTCAGCCCTGGATGGGCTCTGGCTTTCTGCTGAGGGTGCCGAAAACCATTTAAGCTCCAGGTCAGCTCATGCCAGAAATAAATGTTAGTGTTCCTGTTGCCTGATGGTGCCACAGGCCCTCACTCCATCATGAAAGTTCAAAGTCATTCTTTGGCACAGCTATCACACTTTTCATGACCTCATACTTTGTCCCTGGGTACAAACCTCCACTACAACTTCACCCCAGACCTTCCCTTATGTCAGTCTTGCTAGAACGCATCCACCTGCTTCAGCCACTGTTGACTTCATTCTCTGTGACTTTTCCCCCTGAAAATGTCATTGCCATGGGGAAAGTTAATAGCTCCAGGGTATCTTGGTATAGGGCACTCCCACCTCAGCCTCAGTTGAACATTTTCACTTCAGTAGGTCAAACTCTGTCTCTGCCTTCATTCACTTGAGTTTTACAATCAGAAATATACAGAAAATTATAT
>RJWT010013674.1:0-21610 GCA_004365215.1 Cuniculus paca | reverse complement strand
TCTGCATTCCATTTGCTCTATGTTGGTATCATGAGGAGGAGTCTTGACGATACCATCGGAACTGGATTGCCTAATTTCTTCAGCGCTAACATGCTGGTGTTCAGTCCTCTGCCTTAACACTATCTACTTTATAATTCTGTGATCACCAAGTTTGTTTCATATTTTCTTCCTTAAAAAAGGGAATCTGCTTATTTGACTGGATCTTTGCCCACTGATAGATAATCCTCAATATCATTCTGTTTTCCTAGTTCATCCCTGGGCCACCCAGTGATCCACCAGCTTTACCCATAACACTATCTTGTCTAATTTCTCAGCTTTGAAAGTTAATTATCTGCTGAATTCTTTAGGAGGTTTCTGAATCCCTTAAAACTTCAAGACCAATAAAAATGCTCTATTAGAGAATCCTTTTCTGCAACACTAGGTTGTCAGTTTCATTCTGCTGAACCTGTTACTTGAACCACTGGTATTGTGACGCTTAGTTCTTTATCTTATCCAATTCACTAAAATCCCTGATGGTGACTGTAAGCTTTTGTCTTATTTCCTATTTGCTCTTATATTATTCCTAGCTAAGAAAAAGTAAGTTTTTCCATTCCTCCATTTCTGTAAGTGAACATATTTACATTGTATTTCTTTGCCAGAGAATTTAATCTGATTGCTAGTTCTGACCAGTGAAAAACAAAAAGATTACTTTCAGTTACTGAGACTTGATTCTTAACATAGGCACTATAGGAAAGGTAGAAAATAGGCAGAAATACATATTATTATTACTCAGTAGTTAATGTTATGACCAAAATGCCCAATCTAACTAAGATTTAAGATTGATAATGAAAGCATAAATTATAAACATAATATAGAGACTATTCAGTCTTACAAAATGGAGAGATTGTAAGGGATAAAACAAAACTAAACAAAACACCAAAAGGCCTCTCTCTGTGCCAATGAATATTTGATAAGTCTAAAGATACATAAAGTCAGAACAGTAATTTACTAAAAGTATAAAGCAATTAATGGAAAATAAAAGAAATTAGTAAATATGGGAGTATTCAGGTTATAAAAAATTGATGCTGAAATCTACATAATGTTAGTGTTTAAAGAAATAAAGTATAATCAATGGATGTGCCTTGTAAATATTTATTACTATAAATAACTTACAAATTATACATATATATATGAAATGTTAGTCAAAATGATATTTTGTCTGAAATATTTCCTATATTTGATTCATTTAAAAGGAGCTATTGGACAATATATGAAATTTAAATATTCCAAAATAATAATTTAAAATTGAGCTCTCCAAAAAAGGAAAAGTTAGTTTAGACTGCAAAACGGTATTTGACTGATTGTACATTTCATGTCATCTGGTCCTGCACAAACCTATTCCAACTTTCCACCTTCGACCACAGGCTAACAATTCGGGCTTCATACATATTTTTAACACTCATTCCCAGTGCTCACTAGAATAAGAACTCTCTAGAAGGAGTGCACTTTAGCAAAATAGAACATTTTCTACTCAGTATCATACAAACTGACATAGTGTATTTTTTTCTCCTTAAAATTTGTTGACACAAAGGAAAGTCATATGTTGCTTATGTTTCTGCTGCTTTAGTGATGAGAAAAATACTGCTCATGAAACATTTATTTCCAATTGGAAGTTGTAAAGAATCCATTTGTTTTATTATGCTGTAGAAAAAATGCAACATGAAGTTTCATAGCAGATAAACATAGATGAGTGAAGTTACAAGCCCACTAAAAAAATATGTTGACAGATTGATACAAAAGCATCACTTATTCTGATTGAAAAATGAGTCTTGTGACAATTTTTTTTAGAGAGTAGACTTGATTTTCAATCTACCCATTTTCCAAATGTAAAAGGCCATCCTCAATCTTCATGGATAAATGGTAAGTATGAGGAATATGCTACAAATAAAATCAGAAAAAAAGTGTTATGTGAATGTCATTGATTGTTAGTTACATGGAAGTTACTTCAAGATCTCTTTATCCATCTGTTCCTTTAGAGGAAATAAGGACATATGTAAGTGTATTTATATTTACATTTTTTTCAACAGTAAAAATTTTACCTTTAGTAAATATGAACTGTCTGTCAACTTTTGGAACAGGAACTGGGTTATGAATAGAAATGCAAGATAAAGCAGAAGGCTGGGCAGGGGAAGAAACTATTTTCATACTTTAGAACAAACAAGGATTCAATAAAGACCATGATCCATATAAAATGTATTAGTATTTATAATATTTAGAACAAAAGTCTATACATCAGATGAACAATTCATTGGAACAAAAGGAAATATATATCAGAATTTTAATAAATAACATAATAAACATAGGATTAGAAATGAGTCAATTTGTGATTTATGAAAAGTGAAATAATAACAAAAAACACAAAACATAAGGTGAATAACACCTGAGAGATCAAAGATAGATTCTCAAAGCCAGATAGATATAATTTAGTTCTCTTTTTTTAAGGTGAATAAAACCAAACAAAATAAAACAGAATAAAGCCAATCAAAACAAGGTAATAGGAAATCAACAACGGCTACCATAATATATCTTGTTATTTTCAAAATAGCTGCCAATGCCATCAGATATAGTAGAATCAAAAAAAACAAAACAGAATAAAACCTAACAAAACAAAACAATGAAAATGATACAGGACTTTAAAACAAGATAATTGCTATGTGTTCCTGGAAGTAAGTTAGGTCTTACAAGAAGAGTTAACACAAACTAAGGAAACAACTCTAGAGAAATATGAAGCAAAATTTACAGAAACATTCTTAAAGGTGTGTTTGTCAACATGAAAAAATACAGTTAAAACCAACTCAACCTAAGTTGAAGGTTTCAGTATAAGAGGAAGAAAAATATTAGGAAGGAACTAGAAATTTCTATTTTGTAGGTATGAAATTGGTTGAAATTTGAATTTTTATCTGTTTCAACCTAGTAAATTTAGAGATACAAAACCTGAACCCAGATCACACAGAACATGTCCCTCAAGTTCAAGTGTTTGGATTCTATTCAGCTCCAACATTTTTAAACTAAAAAGTCTTTGTGGTTTATATCACTTCCCAATGGACTTGTTTTCTTATTTCCATATGGTGAGGTTAGTAAGATTTAAAATACAGAATCTTGGGTGGCACTTATAAGCACAGGTAAGGAACTATAAATAATACCCAGTGTATAATAAATATAAAGCAAAATTATCAATAATAAAAGCTTATGTACTTTTACTAGAATTGTCAAATGTATGTGTAATGATAATGTGGTGACCATGACCATGTTAAGTATTTTTTTGGTATCAGAACAGGTTGATATAAGACAGATATCACACTACAAGCTATTTCCTAAAAGAATGTGAGAAAATGTAAGAATAAGGAGGCAAGCCACACCAAATATTAGAGGATGAAGAGTAACACACCAATGAGGGGTATCTTGGTTTTAATATAATAAAGAGGTCATTCTAAAGTGGTGAGGTTAGTAGAAGCAAATGGAGATTAGTTATAAAGAGTAATTGGTTCATTAAATAAGAAATACCCCAAAGATACTGACACACCAATAAGGTTTTCATTACAGTATGATGCATATATTAAAGATGATATGAATCAATGCAGAGAGATTCATTAAGGGATTGTTACTCAATCTAAGTTTGAGATGAAGGCTATCAGACTCAAGCAAAGACCATGACCTAAGAATATAAACATAGTAGTGTACCCTAAACATAACAATAGCTAAATACTTGAGGCACAAAAAGATAACTTAGTGAAAGTCTAAAGGACAAAGAACAGTTAGGAATTGCCTCTCAAATCTTGTCTAGGAAATTCTCTTGCAAAAAGTACCTTTTGTTAATATGTATAACACTATAGAATATGCAACTAAATGGCTTTGAAATATAGGGTAAAAAATTATAAAGAATTTTTTCTGATAGGACTTCACACACAGTTTGGATAGATACACAGGATAGATACACAGTTTGGTTTTCTCATCCTTGGGTTAACTATTATAGCAGTTGAACACCTCCTTAAGCAAATTCGTATTTTCCATATAAAGTTCATATTTTTAACACAATTCTCTAGGTCAGAAATTATTTGATCATGGCATCTCAAAGTGGAGAACTAATGAAGACTCCATGGTCATCCGTAGAGACACAATTTATGGATTAATTAATGTATCTAGAACATGAAAATTTTAGTTTCATCAGATTCAAACAAATGATAGCTAAAGAAACATCAGTTTGTGAATGGTGATCTACTTCAGCAAATAAAATAGTAACTTTAATTGACATTACAGATGCAAATGTTATATGTAAATGTATTATGTTTGTATATAACATATAGGTGTATTTGTAATTTTTTTTGAGACAGATTCTTGCTATGTACTTCAGGCTGAACTTACTATGTAGACCACATTGGTCTTGAACTCTTATGATCTTCCTACCTCAGCCTGCTGAGTGCTGGGTTATAGGTGTGCACCACCTTGACTGAAGATTTCTTTGTAATTTTAAATAACATTGTGTTGAAGTCCTATCAGAAATGACAATTAATTAGGTCATGCTTGAGAGAGACTCACTTCATAGAACACAATGGTAAGATGAGTTTTCCAAACCAAAATTATCTATAAACATTCACATAGCTAAATATAATCACTATTCATGGAAAAAAAATCAAGTTTTGAATATCTTATCATGTCAATACTATTACTTATATAATATGAATGAATCTTTTCAATGGAAAATAGCAGTCAAACTCCTAAGTTATAACCTAAAACTAAAGGATTAGAAGAGTGTCTGTGTTTGATTTATCATCTTTAATACTAAATTTTGTACTAGGGATGACAATTTTAAGAAAACAGATTCAAAGTCATAAAAAAATGCTAATTATCATTAATTATTATCAAGTATACTATATAAGTCAAGAAAAATAATAATATCATTATATCTCATGCCAAAGAGACTCCATCCAGGGATATGAATATTTGGAAATCTCATAACCAAGAGTCTTAAAAGACATTAAAATGAGAAAGAGACTGCTTTTTCCAAATATTATATAGTCTACAGAATTTATAAAACTTTGAACATGAAACTCAAGGAATGAATATAAATTATAAGGAGGCAAAATTTGACAGTTTTTAAAAGAACTATATTTTTAGTGAGGTGGTCTGTATCCCATAGGTTGCCTCCAGATTAGTTAGCCTTGATGTCCCCATTTAGCATCCACTGGAGAATTTTCTGCGTGAAGACATAATTTGAACTGAAGTACTTAAAAACTTGTAAAGTTGGATGCATTACATTCCTTTATGGGGCAGTATGAATGTAGGTCTAATAAGTAGAGAAGCTGGAGTACAGAAAAATAATATGATTGACAACATGCTATAGTGTTAATGAATGATTAACCCTTGGTTACTCACTTGTCTTTCCATAGGATTCCTGTATATTTTAAGTCAACAAATGTGCTCCATTAGATAATATTAAGTATTAGCATCACTGTAAAAATTCTAGTATCCAAATCAAAGGAACAAACTATTAGAAAGTTCCTTTGAACTAAGTTTTTCTTAATTTTTAAAGTCTTTGCTAAAGTACATCATTGAATTCCTGAAAGCAGTTCTAACAACACTTTCCCAGCTCAAATTTCTTCATATCTTCTTCATATATGCTGTATTACTTTGTAATTCTTAACTCCTACTGTTTTTTCTCCCCATACCAATTTTTAGTTTTCCCCTTTCTGTTTTCTGTCACTTCCTTACCTTTTGTTTCACCTGGAAAACTATCTGTAATTGTACTTTTGCTTCTAATTCATTTATATGTAATTCCATTTCCATAATTTTCATTAAAGCACTTCTAAAAACCACTAATGTATAATGTAATAAGTTATTTTGGGTTAATAAAATAAAAACTATTCATTAAAATGATAATACTGAAGTTATAAGGTAAAAATTTCACTGGACATGTTAAGGAAATCAAATATCATAATAAATATCATAGTATTGTTGTTAAGCTGTGATTTCAATTTGTAATGTGGAAGATTGATCACTTTCAATTTGTAATCATCCACATACTCATTCTTTCCCAGTGAAAAGCTTAAAACAAGTACCCACAAAAAAGCAGAAAATGTCTACCTCCTTCATTGCGAATTATGAACAGTCAGCTAAGATCATTCATGACAATTTCCTCTAACTCCCAAAGACTTTTGGTACACCATCTACTGTGGACCTGCAGGTAGATAGTTTTAAAAAGTTAAAGTCGATGACACTACTTATCAAGAATAAATCTTCTTACGCATTGACAAGGAATGTCTTTCCGTTTGTTCTGTGTCTTCTTAAAAGTTTTTCATTCATACTTTGCTGTTTTCAGTGTATAACTCTTTTGCCTCATTAGGTAAATTTATTCCTAATATTTTATCCATTTTGATAATGCAGACAGCATTGTTTCCCTAATTTCCTTAGAAATCCACACATTCAATGCAATGTCCATCAAAATCTTGATTGCATTTTTTACAGAAATAAAATGTGGGAAAATTTATGACATTCCAAAGAACTTTGAATAGACCCATTAACCCTAAAAAGGAAGAATAAAGCTGAATTCATATCACTTGATAATTTCCAAATATATTACAAAAATCCAAAAATTAAAGTAGTATGATGCTTACATAAAAGCAGAAACACTGACCAATCAGAATAGAGATCTCAAAAGTAAACCCACACATACACAGTCACCTTATCTTCAACAAGGATTCAAAAATAACACATTGGAACAGGATATTGTCATCAATTAATTGAGTTAGAAAAAAGTAGATATCTAAATGTAAAGGAATAAAACTGGATATTTATCTCAAACTATACACCAAAGTTAAAAGAAAATTGAGTAAAACTTGAAAATAAGACACAAAACTGTAGAAAATATAGAAGAAATAGTAGAGGAAAATGTGATATTAATCTGAAAATTAAAATCATAGTTAAAGAAAGAATAGTTAAGGTGAATGTAAAAACTATCTATGAAATGGAACAAATATTTCCAAGCCATATGTCAGATAATGGATTATTTTACAAAATACACAAGGAACTAAAAAATGCATACAAAGGAATAAAGCCCAATTGATCCATGTACAAAGGGACTTTAATGGAGAGTTATCCAAAGAAGATATATCATTGGCCACAAATGTACAAAAAGATTTTAAAAATCGCTAATCATCAGGAAATGATAAATCAGCTTATGACAAAATGAGACATCACCTCATAGTGTTAGCAGGTATTAACAAAAATATAACAAACAAGTGTTAGGTGGGGAAGCAGTCAGATACTTGAATTCGATGACTGGAATAAAAATCGAGTAATTTGTATAGATAACATAACTGCAGCTCCTCATAAAAGTAGAAATAGAACTATGACATCATTCAACAACTTCTTTCTAAGCAAATCCAAAATAGTTAATACCTTAATCTTGAAGTGATGCTATTTCCCAATTTTCATTTTAGCACTGAAATAGCCAAGATTTGAGAAGAAATGTCCTTTAATGAATGAATGGATAAACAAGATGGATGTATCAGCTTTAAATTAATAAATAAAAAGAAAGTCACACAAGACATCAAAACACAAATGAAGCTTAAAATTTTGTTCTAAGTGAGTTAAATCAATTGAAGAAATACAAATATTGCCTTTTTTGAAGTATATGAGTTTTCTCAATCATCAAACTCACAAAGAAAATAGAATGGAGATTTTCTATTGGAAAGTGGAAAGGAAAATGGGGAGTTCCTAATAAATGGTTGTAACATCTAATAAGTTAAAGGTGAATAAGCTCTGGAGATCCACTCTACTAAATTTTACCTATAGTTAATAGTATTGCATTGTATCCAATACTTAATCATGTATTAAGAGTGTATTAGATCTCACTTTAAGTGCTCTCAAGACAATACAAAAATTCAAGATACTTATGAAAATTTAATTTTGGATAAGATTTTAATACAGATAAATATAGGTATGCTACATGCAATATTTTGGAGTTACATATTTTTAAATGTTATTTATTTAACCAAGCTTTTTGCACTGGATCTTAGCCAAAAGGCCAAGAAGAAAAAATCGAACATTTTGTACTGTACATTGTAAGCCTACCACTATGGCCTCTGGGTGTACTTCTGGGTTCTGAGAGGCAGCTAAGATCAGCACTGGCTGCTTCTTTGGATCCCTGGATTTCTGCACTCACATTGCTTGAAAAGCAGTACTCCTGACCTTTCTCTAAGCCTTCCTAACTTTCATATGAAGGTGTAACTATCTTTGAGAAACTGACAGGTTTTTTCCTTTTCAAAATGTTTCATTTTTTTATGTTCCAAAACAAATGTAGATATATTAGAAATAAATATAGATGTCCAGATAGATATAGACATAGATTTTGTACATTTGTATCTATATTCACATGATACACATACAACTATAAGACATATATTTTTGAATTTAAATTTTGCTATGAGTCATTTGTTTTTCAGAATTTATATTATATATTAACAAAATATAAGAAAATATCATTAAATATGTGCTTTGGGAAGTTCAAAAAATCTTTTGCACTATATTGATTCCCTTCATTGTAAAAAGATTCATTATTTAGCCCAACTAGTTAGCAAGATTCTGTATTTCTCTTTTTTCCTTCATTTCCATTTCCTTATTCTATTGAAAGTACTAAATCTAAAAGAATTTTATACAACAAACAGAAATAGGACAAAATGTCTTCACAGTAAATTAGTTGTGAGTATTTATAAATTTGATACTGATAGTCAAACCCTGTCATAGAAAAATTCTCAGTAAAAGAATAAACTTGTTAGGTTCATTAAAATGAATATATAATATTAAGAGTAATTACTGGTTATATATTAAAAAGAAAACTATCTCTCCAAAGCTAATGGTTAATGGAATTAATTACTCCTTCCAAATGTGATAGAAACTTTATTAAATATTTTAAATAAAATATATGATTGCATTTTTTTAATACTACATGGGATCAATAACTCCCATATTAAGAAATCATCATCCTTTCAATAAGTTGACAGCTCTGCATACAATCATTTAATATCACATGATATTTATAAGACACATTGCGTAATGCATATACTTGGTGGTGCAATATTTTTGGATGCAATTTTTTTGTATCAATTTTTTTTGCTTTTTTGTTCCTTATAAAATATAGAGTCCTACAATAACTACTTTCACACATTATATTGAAGGTTATATACCAATGCTTTAGCATGCATAATCCTATGGAGTCCTCCTCATAACTGAGACCTGTGGTTTATCAATTAAATCTTTTTTAAAACAAGACAATATCTCTGGAAAATAGTCATAGAGAAGTAGTAAGTTTCTGAAAATACGAATTAATCTAAATAGTATATGAATCATCATAACCATACATAATATAATTTATGAAGAAATGTTGAAAAATTGTTTAACTTCTTTCTAAAAAATTAATTTTTATTAGTACATGTCCACAGCATATAATGTTTACAATCTTTGTGTGGAATTGGTAAATGTACACAACATAACGAACTTTTCCCTTTATCTCCTTTCTTTCCCTTCCCTCCTCCTCCACTATCCCTCTATTCTCTCCCACCCAAGAAAGATTTGTCTCCCTAATTCCTATCATACATCTTTTATTTCATTCTATGTGTAATTTGAGCCTCTCACACAAGAGAAACCTTGTGAACCCCACGCCCACATGTCTGACCTACACCACTGAACACCATAGTCTCAGGTGTGTCCATTCTCTCACAAATGACTGGAGTTCATACTTCCCTGTTGCAGAGTAGTATTCCATTGTGCATAAACACCACACTTTCTCTGTCCATTCATCTACTCAGAGATATGCACGTCACCTCCAAGATCCAGCCAGTACAAAACTAATTGTGTTGACACAAACACAGGCATGCACCACAACAATATGATGTCATCTCAGTCAATTCACATAGTGTCGAAGGAGTGAGATCAAAACGAGTAGTCATTCGTCACAATCCACAAAATGAGAAATTCTAGAATACTAGCGGTTTACCTTATAAGCATGGTTTCTCGGTTACTTTTCTCTGGTTGCTGAGACAAAATAACAGACACTCTAAATCAAGGAAAGAAAAGTTTATTTAGCTCACAGTTTGTGGAGGTTTCAGTCCATAATCAGCTGATTCCAATGCAAGGTGGTATGTATGACACAAGGGCAACACTTCAGTGTGGCAAAAGGCAGCAAATGGGGACAGCAAGAACAAGGGGAGGAAAAGTCTCTTTTTCTCCTTTATATTGTGTGCAGGCTATGCCCCTCAGGCGCAGCATTCACACCATCTCTGTGCCATCTTTGTGCACAGGCTGAGGAAGTTTACAGTATAAGGACCCTGGTCCCTGCTGAATCAGTTAAACTTTTGATCTTCTCAAATTGACACAATGAAGGACATCCTAGAGCTGTAAGGATTTGTCCTCCACACCCCAGGTTGCAGAGCAACTGAGTTACTTAGCTAAGCTTTTAAATTTCTCAAGTTAACACAGTGTATCAACCATAACATGACAAGTAAGATACAGAATAAAACAAAAAAAGTGAGAGGGAGAGTTACTGAGTTAAGCGTTCCTGGAAAAATGTTACAGAGTGTACAGTTTAAACAACAAAATTTATTCCTTACATTTCAGGAGTCTAGGCACTCCAAGTCAAAGTGTCAGCATAGTTGGGTTATTTCTGAGGCCTCTGCTTGTTTTGCAGATGAGAGTTTCCCACTTTGTCTTCATATAGTCCTTTTTATGCCTATCTGTTCCTAACCTCTTCTTAAAAGATCAGACAGATATGTGCATAAAGTACACACATAGGATGCTCAGAATGACCACCATCTCCAAATCTAGTTCCACTCTCAGGAATTATGAGACAGAAATTCAACATATAACTTTGGAGCACAATGTAGTTCAGCTCAGAACAGAGAGGAAACTCTGCATTAAAAGAGACTTTACCTACAAATTAGACAAGCATAGTATATGAACCAAAGCAAAGCAAAAGAAATGTAGTACAACCTTAAATGATGCATTAGGTCAGTACTTCTAAGCTATGATTCAGGGACACTGAGGTTGAACAAAATGCTTTCAGAGTGTTCATAATTCATAAGGTCAAATTCATTTGCCCAATAATATATTCATACTATTTTTCCTCACTTTTGTTATTTGCACCAAAACATAAAAACTGGTTGATATGCTAATGCCTTAGTATAAATCACAAGGAGAAAAAGCCAATTTGTAGACAAATTATTGAATAACTAAACTAACAAGGGTAATGAATGTATTCTCCTACACAGAATTGCAAATAATTAAATAGTTATTCCACCCTTACAAAGAAAAGGTATAACTCCCTAGTCCATTAGTGTGGGTTGAGCAAAGTGATTTCTTTCTAAGGACCACAGTATTGAAGAGTTACAAGAGCATTTTGTAATTGAAAAATCTGAGAAATACTACCTTATTCAGGTAGTCAAAACCAACTTACTCTTCCAAACCCATAACATCACTACAACCATGAGAAAAACACCATGCTGATGCCTGTTGAGAGACATTTTACAAAATAATTTAGAGGCATGCCTTAAAAGTGCTGAGATAATCAAAAAAGAAAGTCCTGACAGTTTGACAAAGCCTAGTAGAACTGAAAGTGAGATAACTACTAACTGCAATGTTATTTTGGAACAGAAAATGCATATTCACTTAAAAACCAAGGAAATCTGAATAAGATAGAGGTCATAGTTAATGTTAAATTATCAGTATGGGTTCATCACTCGTAATAAATATTCTATACTATTGGAAGATGTCAAAAAATATACATAGATGTGTGGCCTTAAAAAAACTCTTGTATACCTTCATACATATATATAATCTTTTCCTTTCTTCCTTTTCTAGTTTCCCTATCCTAGTTGTTCTTTCCTTTTAAACACTTTCTTTCCCTTTCATTATTACAGTATCTATTGTACATTTTGGATCTTATTACTCAGTTTTTAATTTTTTATTATTTATTATACTAGGGAGACAATACGATATTTATAAATGTGAGTTTGATTTATTTCACTTATGAGTCTCGTCTCAAATTGACTCCATTTACTTATAAAAGTCTAAAGATTATCCTTTTTTATTACATTGTCTAAAATATTTCATTGTTTAAAAATACCACATCGTTTTTATGCATTGTGTATGCAAGATAGATAACTACACTACCAATCTCTGTTAGTTCATTGAAAAGAACACCTTGTGTTTTCACTGTTTGTTTGATCATTTCGTGTGCCTTGATCTTGTAACCTGAACAATTAGTTCTAAGATAACAATATGCAATAGATTAATTAATGTTAATTTCTTACCATTTTTCTTGAAATTCTGTATCATTTCTATCCTTTTCTTCTGTTTTGCTTTTTAAAACAACAAAAAATGAAAAAAAAAACAACTGTTGTATTAAGAAGGAATCCACATGATGGGAGGAATAAAGGATTTGAGCTATAAAGGAATCCTGCATATTTCTCGAACTGGTTAAAAATTGAAAACTCTTCTGAAATTAAAAGTATATTTTAAAAATGGTTTTGCCCATTAAATACTTAAGGTTTCTGGAAAAGAGTTTAAAAACACTTTTGATAAAGACACTAAAATCATTAATACTATTACTATTAAATCTTTACCTTTTTCTGCACATATTCTCAAATCACATGTGACTAAATGGAAAGCAAGCATAAGTCACATCTGAGAATTTGTCATTTTCTGAGCTGAAAGAAATACAGATAAATTGTGGTTTTCATCTCAACGAATAAATAAAATAATTTTTTATATTTAATGTTTGACAAAATATCTATCAACACATATAATGCACATAAGACAAAGGATATTTGGACACTTTAATGTTTTAAGACTACAACAACTTTCTTAAACTCATGGTTTGAGAACTACTGTATTAGGCAATTAAAGATACATGAAAACTGACTGGATGTTTATTTTGAGAAATTATGGTTAAGTATTTTAGGTAGGATAAGTTTATTATGGGTTGCAATTTTAGAATCCCAAACAGGAGATATTGAAATATTCAAATAAAGAATACTTCGCTTTCTAGAATTAGATTGAAAATAAACTGGAAGCGGGGATTAAATTGTTCATTTAATGGACTTCTCAATTTTGATTGGCATATATTTGGAATTTTATGATGACATTCCCTCACTTTTACATAATAAAATATTAGACTTTTGTTTTAAATTCTAAGTAAAATACACACTTTGATTTCTGATTCCTACCATTCTTTATTGCCTCATGCTTCTACTTAAGACTTGAGCAATTGAGTTCTTTTCTTCCTGATAACTTGTGTTTAGTGCACTTCCTCACATATTCACAAGAAGTTTCTGTTGAATGTGAAATAATGTCTCTTATCAACCATATTAGAATATTTGTCTGTCTTGATTCATTGTTTGTCCGTTAATCCCTCATTCATGACCAATGTACAACTTCTCAGAAAGAGGAAATTATTGGATTTCTAACCAAAACTTGGTAAGCAGTTTGCATTAGAAAGAATTTGCATTCACAACCACAAAAGGCAGTAGAAGTTGTCTTCTGCTAGTTGTCAATGCTTGGTATTGCCATGGTGGCAAGACTACAGATAATAAGTATAAAATCCTATAGGATAAATATTCCTGCTCTTCTAAAATTTGTGCTGTTTAGAATATAATGGATATAAGCCTAGTATTTAGACACTGTTATGGATTAAAAACTGGTGGTCAATTTAGCACCAGCTGAATTAAATCTACATGGTGATGAGTGTGGATGGCCCACCTGAGGAAAGTTGCCAGCATAAAAACAGACATGGAGAGCAAGAGTGGGGCATTGTGGGTTCTCCTAAGTGTTGTTACTTGGAGCCCTTAGTTCTCCTGGAGGAGCTTGTCATGCTGGCTTCCCCAATATGAATTCAGCCATTATCATTGGAAGAGCTCAGGACCTTGTTGCTAAGAGTGGCTGTGGTTCACTTTGGGGGAGCTCTGCTCCTAATACTGAATGATCTTCCTGGCTCTGGAGGGGAAGATGTGTTTAATCGCTAGGAGAAGCTTGTCACGCAGGCTTCCTGACATGTACTTGACTTCTAATCATTGGAGAAGCTTAGGACCTCATTGTCACTGAGGATGGCTGTGGTATTTTTCAGGGGAGCTCAGATCTTTATTTTGAGTGTTGCTTCTTGGCTCCAGTATGAACCCTCAACCTACTAGCACAGATCTTTCATCCCATTGGCATAGACTGTCTAGCTTTATCGCTGACCTTTGGCACATCCCAGTGCAGATCCATAAAACAGACTCGCATGAATCCTTGTCGTGGACTCTAGACCTCCAGTCGGACACATGGGAGGCATTGTCATGGGCTCTGTATCTTCAGCTGGACTCATGCAGGACTTCACTGTGGGATCCAGGCCCATGGTTGGATTTTCTAGGTCTTTAGTGTTGTGGACAGATTTCCTGAACTTTCTTGTACTTAACTTTGGGAGACACCATAAAATAGTATTATAAATTCTGTGTCCTATATGTAATTGTTCTCCTTGTAATCAATCCCTGACTACAACAGACACATATTTAATATGTTTTCAAAATCTCCAGGGAACACTTTCCAAATCCAATATCTGATATCTGTATGTATTTCAACCAGGATTTGTCATTCTGTAATTAAAAGTAAGAAACTAAAAATATTAAACTTCCCTGGAAGCAATTAAATAGTAATTGATATTAAAGAATAAACGACTGATGTTATACTCTCCTGTGAAAGCAAACTTGAATAAGGAAGAGGATGATAAAATGATGCTGGACAACTACAAAAGTAAAGAAATGGAAAAAGTATTGAAAGACAAAGGTACAAGAAAAAAATTCATATCATGATCCAGTACAGATTTTACTCTAAATAACGAAGATGATTGAAATCTATAATACCACATTTAATATAATATTTCAAAGATTGATGTTCTCCTTAGCATTCCGTTCACTTAGGTACACATAGTCTGTTCTGATGACATTTAGATTTACTTCTGTAAAACACTTTAAGAAAAAAGAAATATTCTGATATTGCAGACTGTAGCCTCCATCAGTCAAAAATCCTATGGTCAAACAGCATAATCATTTATCAAGAGCTGTGCTATCTCATAGACTTCATCTTCAACATTGTCAGCAACACAGAGTACATCATCAATCTTGTTTTTTTTTTAAAGTTTGCTCTAACATTTCTGAATGAAAAGAGCTACTTTCTTATTCAGCTGTGGTGAAGAATGAAAGAACATTTCTTGTGGAATGGATGTTATGCCATTTGATTCTACTTATAATTTCTTTTACTTTTTCTGTAATGAATATAAATTTAGTATATATTTTAATACACTGTTTATATTAGTTTGCTAGAGCTGATATAACCAAATACTATAAAACATGAAGCACCAAATACCATAAAGTAAGTGATTTAGAGCTGATTCTTTTTATAGTTCTAAAACCAGAAGTCAAACATCAAGATTTCATCTGATTTCTCTTTGTCCCATTCCCCTTTGTTTGCAGATGCCACCTTCTCACAGCATTCTCTTTGGTCTTTCCTTTGTGTGGGTCTCTGTGAAACAAAATTTCCTCTTTTTCTGTGTCAGATTGAAACATGACTCAACCTAACAGATTTTAACACAGTCATCTCTTCCATCTCTAAATAGTGTCACATTCTTAGATACTGGGGTTAGGTATAAAATACACTGATCATTTTAGAGGGTTGAAGAATATATCGTGTAACAGTACTAATCTTTATGAAAATAGCTAGCAGTAAAACAAATATGTTGCTAAGTTTCCATGCGGCTTACTTTTAATGAAATCAGGGTTTAATAAACAAATCAAGTCGGGGATCTCAGTGGCCTAAGCACCTGCCTGGCAAGTGCAAGGCCATGAGTTCAATCCCTGGTGCCGCAAAAATAAATAAATAAATAATAAAAAAATAAAGGGGTCAACATATAAAAATTATGGTTTGTTATAAAAATATTAAAGAAATAAACAAGCACAAAATGGCATATATTTCAGTAGGGTGAGGTTGATAAATCTTCAAAGAGATGATGACTCTTCTGTAGTTAATACCCTCCTAGAGAAGGGGTATCCCATCTAGGTGATGAGATAGGATAAGCCTTTCAGTAAAGCAGAAAATCTTTCCTATGAGATATAATAGCATCATTTTACAAGTCCCTGGGAAGATGAAATAGTCACATATTCAAGTATGTTATCATAGGCTCACAAAAGGTAATGATCGAAGTTTGAGAAAAAAATCAGTGAAAGGTTGTAACACAGGGAATAGATGAGTAATGGGCATTTTCAAAAACATAAGTGATATGTGGCATAAATAATTACATAAAGAAAGCATGTTTTTCCTAATTAAAGATGAAATGGAAATTTGGAATGGAAAAGAGTAACAGAGAGGAAAAGTAGGATACAATTAAAACATGGAAGGTGAAACATCAGCTAGCCTACCCATGGCTGCAGAGGAGATACTATTTTTGTGTTTGAAGACTAAATGTAATATGAATATTCTTTAAAAGATAGACCAAAACAGAAAGCTTAGTATCACTTCTTACAAGATGTGCAGAAACATGGCCCACATATGGAGAATTATCTCCCAACAATATCTAATCTTCTGATTAGATTGTCTCGGCTTCTGGAAAATTTTCCCATGAATGTACTGATTAGTGACTGATTAATCTGGCTGACAAGCTGGAACCAAACCCTTCCAATTTACTCATATAACATTTAACTAGGATATTATCAGTAGGACTTCACATAGCAAGATGAAGCCAATCTATGAGGCACTCATTTCAATCATGACTGAAAGAGTCTCAAAACCAAAAAGTTGAAAGAACAAAATAAAAAGCAATTTGGTTATTTCTTAGAAACTCAATTAGTTTTTAAGTATTAGCTGAGATAGAACTGGATATATTAGTAGATGAATTTTACCATTGTTTGGAAAGAAGTAATCTGGAAATTTTATCATCTGTAACAGTGATGTTCACTTAGTTGAGGCTGATTTATATATCCTCACTAAGGTGAGCTACAATGCCATCTTTTCTCACTTCAACTAAAGTCAGATTAAGTCACCATGTCTAATTCGACCATTTCCATTTTAGAAATAACAACTTTCATGGAAAACGTAAGAACAAAGTCAGGTATCTCTCCCAGGTATCTCTCCCAGAGTAAACCAAGGTGGTAGTACTTTAGAGAGGTATCTATAATTGTCTAGTAAAGATGATCTTTTCATAGCTTTTTGAAGACTTAAAGATCTCTAAAGGAGAATTTTAATGTATAAGTCATTGGTTTTTCCAAAACAAGGCACATTAACTCCTAATGTGTGTATGAAGTGTGGTCAATTGATTATGCAGGAGCCTCATGTTTAAAATTACCAGAGACCTGATAGTGGAAATTACATCTATCTATCTATCTATCTATCTATATATCTATCTATCTATCATCTATCTATCATCTATCTATCTATCTATCTATCTTTAATTTTAAAGAGAAAACACAATAAAAACAATGATTGAATGGGTGACATATCCAAGAGCCCCAGGTAATTTCAAATAAATAAGCTTCATCTTTATTTTTAGAATAATTAATGTGGAAGATACGATCCAGCGCTTCTTACTATTCTCTTTGTTCATGCCATTCATCCTTTGAGTGACTGTCTGTTACTTTCATCATCGCTGGAATAAAATATTCAACATCCACAAGTTAAAAGAGGAAATGTTTATTTCAGCTCATAGTTTGTAGAGGTTTCAGTCCATAGTTAGCTGGTTCCAAGGCAGGAAGGCATGGCTGAGAGGCATCACAGAGGAGAACAGTCCATGGTATGGCCAGCAGAAGACAGGAAGCAGCAGCAGCCTTTCTCTTTCAGTTCATCAAAGCTACAAGCCTTTTGGGTAATGCCACTCACATCTGGGGAGGAGGGGGCTTTCTGTTCAGTAAATCCATTTAGCCATACCCAGTACTATGCTAATTCCAATCATTGGTCTAATTTAGTACCACACACCTTTAATCCTAGTATCATACACCTTATTTGCAGCCAGCTCCAAAAAGCCCGTCCAGTGAATACATGAGGCTTTGGGGGGGATGTCCAGATACAAGCCATAACACTGATCTGTGGGTCTAAGAATGGGGATGGAAGAGACATCCAGAGTTGGTGACAGGTATTTTTTGAGAAGCATGAAGTATCTAGAGACATGCTTTCTAGTTTCAGGTAAGGTTATCATTTAAAATGATAATAATGGCAATAAAGTAATGATCAGAGCTTTCTGACAAGGATGACCAATGCAAAAGTTAGCAAAATTTAAAAGGATTTCAATAGTTTGGAAGTCTGAGGCAAGGGATTAGGGATGGAGAATCAGCTAGCCAAGTGGGTGTAACCTGTTAATGACAGAGATACAGAAAATATGTCAAAAAGCAGTTCCCAGAGCTCGTCACTCAAGATCAAAGAATGCTATTTTCAATTCTTTCAAGAAATTAGGCAGGTTTTTGATGGGATGGCCTAGTCTGAGCAGCAGGGGATGCAAAAGATGGGTGGCATTCAGCTTTTGGCCTCCGTGTTCACCGTGTTCCATGCTCACCCTACAGCATTACTTCTCTTCCCACATTTAATTGATTGGCAATTGCTTTGCAAAGAATGTTTCTTTTCCAACGTGTAATAAAGGTAAAACCTTGTTATCTTTTGTGCTTGTGTTGTCCAATTATTTGTTATGTCAAGAAAATTAGAATCTTTAGAAGGAAACCCCAGCATTCCAGAACCCAGGAACAAGACCTTTCCCAGGAAATTTTCTTTATGAGAATGGCTTCAGGAGAGATTTCAAAGACAAAATTTGGAATTATCTCTTTACTTCCAACACTTTCTAAGGCTTTTCAATACTCTTTCCACAGTATCTGGAAGGTTTTTTTTTAGTCAAATTTATTTTATCTGTTGCATAAAAGTGTAAAACTTATGCATACTAATGAGCTACCATGTGGTTTTGGATATGTGTATGCATTTTGTAATGCTTTAACGAGGTTAAACATATCTATCTCCTCAACAATTTATCATTTTTTCATAATTAAAATATACAATATCCATTTTTTCAGCTTTTTGAATTATGTAGTTCATTGCTGTTATCTGCAAACATCCTATCTTATAGTAACAACCACTGCTTCTTGCTCCTTTCTAACATGCTACCGACCTTTCAGCATTTTCTTGTCCCTCCCTGTGCCTACTCTCCTCAGCCTCTGGTGTTCACTATTCAACTTGCAATCTCTATCAGATCAACTTTTTATGATTCCACATATGAATGAGATCATGCAGTACTTATATTTCTGTTCCTGGCCAATTTAATGGAACATAAGCATTTCTAGTTCTCTCCATGTTTCCACAAATAATATGATTGTACTCTTTTCTAGGATGAGTCATGTATCAGAGAGAGGAGGATCTGGAAATTTTACCCATACTTCATTACCACAAAGTCAGTAGATTCCATTTCAATAGCTTCAAATTCACCTCATGTTAGTGTTTTTCCACTCATGCCCACACTTTTAGATTGAAATCTGGAGGTCGAAGAGGAATAAGGACACTTCTAAAAATTTTGCAGATAACTATTACTCACTTTAGATTGTGTGGACTAGTGTAGGGACAGTGAGAGAGCTATGTACCAAGCAGTCATTCTGCTTGGGACCTAGGAGCACATCAACCCAACCAGAGAAACTGGGACGCCTAGGCTGACTTACGTCTCAGTCTCCCAGATCTGCTATGCAGAGACTGTACTCTAAGCATACAAACCAGGATGGTATAAGTTTCTGTTAGGTGAAAGAAAGAAGCATCATGCTCCCTAGCAGTCAGGGCAGAATCCCAAAGTTTAAAAATAGCATTCAATAATTTCACCGTTGGTATAATACAGCAAGTAGCTGTAAGCAAACAATCCCTCACCATGAATAGTTACAGTTAGTATAGTCAGTGTGTTTGTTTCCATAGCAAAGGCAGAAATGCCCTCTGAATAGATAATTTTATGAGAAGAATGAAATATATTGGTCATTTGTAAGTTTGGTGAGTAATTGCATTTTAAAACTGAGCAATATTCAATCTAGTCTTGTGAAGGGAGGGCGGTAGACACCATCACATAATTTTCTAGTGTGGAAGAAATAGGTAAGGACAGAGAAGTTCACTGAGGAATAGGTCATGGAAACCATCTATGTTGTCATATAAAATATGAATCTACATTTAATACTGTTTCCTGGGTGAAGTATTTAATGTTCCACCTGGATGTGAATAAGACAAAAAGGTGTGGTCTTTCAAAGTAAATATTATACATTTTATTTACAGTTACAAAATAATACTTATTAACATTGAAGAAAACTTTTGTAATCTGCAAATGGAAATTTGAGGACAAACACTATCATAAATGCAATCATTTACATATGAAATTTTGACTTGCAAATGAAATAATGAGTATTGAATGTTTCATATCTGTTGTTATGTGAGGTCACTCTAAATTTTAAAAACAAGTGCCACATTTAAGACAGGATATATTTTTATAGCATAACTCATGATTTATATCGTTATTTTCTGTGCTTAGTTTCATTCCTATTTAAAATGAAAATGTTCAGTCATAGAAGATATAATATTTGAAAGGATTTGGTTATATGGCAGAATTCTTTGAGAATTTGGCCAATGCTTCTGAATATTTGTTTTATATTTTCTATATATGAAACCTTTTTGGAACATACTGTTCTCCTGGAGGTGAGTTAAGTGAGTAGGGAAAATTTGCCTTTACCTTTTTTAATTTTCCCTGAAAAAAAAGTAATAAGCAGCTTATTACTGTTTGAGAGGTAATACCCCAAATTTGGTATATTTCAAAACAGACCTTAGTGATTTCCAACATCTAGTAATAATGATGTTACTTGCTTTACTCCAACACACTAATTTATGGTCTAGGCAAAATAACCCTCAGGAATAACATTAATCAAAGGAAAAACAAAATTCACATGGTCCCAAAGCTGTCAGTCAAAGCAAAGGAAGGACAAAAGAGAAATAAATGAAATGAGGAATGAGATGTTGAAACTGGAGAGAATATAGGTGTGTTTAAGGAAAATAGAATCAAATTGCCTATAGTATTTATTAAACAAGTGACCAAGGAAGACAGTACATACTCTTAGACGTGGCAGTGCCATTAAGGGCTTGGTAGCATTGAAACGGACGTCACTAATTCATCAGGTTACTGTGCAGGAAGTAGCACCCGGTCACTGGTTTATTAAATAAAAGAAAATGGGAAATACTAAAATATTAGGTTTGTCGGGAAATTACTTTCCTTTCAAACAAATCTAATCATCTTGATCCTTTAATTGAAATAGCTATAGTATTAACAGTAACAATAATAAAATCTCTGTTAATTCTTCCCAGACCACTTGCTACTCTTTGTTCCCTAACACCAGTACTGGGTTAGAATGTATTGTTATACATACTGACTTCTTTATGTTAAACACTGCCATCTTTCAGGCATGGATAACTTGTAATCCAACTGTATAATCAGTTGCTGGAAAACTCATTGAACTCTTTCAAGCAGAGGTGATTATGTTTTGTCTCCTTGGTAAAAGTTTGAGCT
>RJWT010013673.1:9147-21717 GCA_004365215.1 Cuniculus paca | reverse complement strand
TAACAGCTGAGGAAACAGAACCACAGTATAAATTACCAAGAATCACACAGTAGGGAAAGTGGCATTCAAGGCCAAGAGCTTTCAACTGCCCCATGGTGATGCCCTACAAAAGCAGTCTTTGCAATTCTACCAGCTCACAAGGCCAGTCTTACTGCTCAATTTCTACTACAAAAGAGTCTGAACTGTAATTCTCACTCCCATCCCATATTTTATTTGGAGACCAAAAGAGTTAAGTGTTTGGTTCTTCCAGAAAATTTGCGTGAGTGTGTGTGTGTGTGTCTCCTTATACATTATTCTGCATATTTTTAAACTTAATAATCTCTGAGAGTGTCTTTTTGTCGGCAATTGCAGAACTCCTACCTTCCTGTTTTAATGGTTTCATAATACTTCAGGAAGATGCTATAATGTAATTAACTAGCTTTCTGTTGGTGGTCATGTTTGCTTTCCAGACTTTTCTATGATAGACAATGCTGCAATAAACAGCTGTGACATATATTTTTGGGCACACCTTACATGCATGTCAGTAGGATAAATTTTCGGCAAGTAATATGGGAGGATCAAAGAGCATTTCCATTTTTTTTTCTATTAATTACCAGTTGATGTATTAAACATACTAATCCCTAGGGAATGTTTCTGTGACTAATAGGTTGTGACAGCGTTTCCGTTTTCAAAGAGGACAGAGGGCACTTTCAGGTGACAGTCTTCTTGAAAGTGTTTGCAGATAAGCACCACTGCGACTGAGGATGATTATTCGGCAGGGTTCAGTTCCTGTGTGTCCCTAGCTCATTGTGCCTTTGTGAGCTCCCCTTGTGCCGTCCCAGGTGCAGGAGGCCACCGTGCAAACAGACATTTCAAACGCCAGAACTTCTCTGTGGGGTGCAAGGGACTGCTGCCAAGGCCAAGATGAGTCCAAGTAACTGAACACATTCACGTTGGAAAGACACGTGACCTTGCATCCACAGCTCCCTATGGGGTTAAAAATTCAAATATCTGATTTTGTTGAGAGAGAGAGAGAATCTATCTATCAGCAGACTTGGCGACAGCCTTAACTAAAAAAGAAAAATCATTTTGACAAGTCTCAATTGATTTTTTGATTTCTTGGGATGGTCAAGTTGGATCAAAGAACAATTAAATATATCGAAAATTTTGGACACTTGGAAATCATTTTATGATTTGTCTTTATCCACAAGGCAAGAATCAGTACACTGACGAACTTATCCCACCCTTGAGTCTGTGCTCTAATGCAGGTCAGATCCCTGGATTCTTTTCCCAGTCCATCTCTTTTCCTTCTGTCTGTTGGCATTGACTGTATGTAGGTGGAACGGCTTTCCAGGAATGTGCTTCTCCTTCGTAAACCATAAAAACTGCAAAGTGAAGATTTCTGCATAGAACTGTAAAGCCCTCCGGGCCTTCCCTTTTTCATTTCCCAGCTATGTCTATCTCAGTCGACTTCACAAGCATCCCAGGGACCGCTGAGCAGATAGTTCACTTTCAAATCCAATAATGAGCTGTCCGTTTAGCGTGCTTAATTGTTCTTTTCAAATGAAGTTTTTTTAATTGCCTTTATTGAGTTTCAGTGTCTTTTGTTTCTGCTGCTGTCACTTCCTTTCCATTAAATGAAGAAAGATTTGATTTCCCTGCTACACATGAACACACCTCTCTGCAAGGATCACATCTTTGCTGGGCTGCAGGGCAAGCGCTGTGCGAAGTTTGCCCACATCCTGCTGCCAGGAAGCCTGCAACACACGCTTGCCTCCACAGCTCCCCCTGCAGGTCTGTCAAACTGTCTTCAGGCTGACACACAGCCCCAGGCAGGCACTGCCAGTTCTGAGGCAGCTCAGGAATTCAGAAGAATGCTGTGAACATAGACAAAGCTGTGATTCCTTCTAGGGGTCTAGACGCTTTGAACTTGACAGAAATATCTGCAGGTTCATGTGTCTCTGTTAGGACTCTCAACCTCATTTCCAACCTTCAGGAGACAGACAGCTACCAACGTCTGGATTTAAATAGAATGTTAGCGGTGGTATGTTATGACACGAAAGCATACTCTTATGAAGGCTTATGGTTCAGATTTGTTCATTTACCCACTAGTTTAGTTATTCAATAAATATTTTCTATCTTCTACAAGCTGGGTGTAAAGTCATTTAGCATACAGGGACCTTATGCTCTTTACCACACAGAGAACCTAACCTACAATTGAAAAGCAAATTTGCTACTTAAATTACATTGGCAAGAAATTTGTTTATCAACTTTGCACACAGATCAACCGCAGTCAAGATGATTATAAATATTGAATTATATTTGGCATATACCGTTTTAGTCTTAAAGGGGTTTTGCAAACTTGTAATTGGGAAACATGAGTCAAGCATGCATTAACATAGCTTGTATGTCTTAAAATTATTCCAGATTGGTTTTACATCGGAGCAGTAAACAAGTCACCCTAAATCTCTGTAGTTGTTGCTATAATTGATCACTTTGTCAAGGCGGAAAATGAACTAACACAGAGTTGTTGAGAAGAAGATACTCTTCAGCTACTTCTACAGCTGGTGACGGACCAGCCATCCACCCGCTGAGTGAGGCCGTGACCGGTGAAAGTGTGTAGAGAGCAGCTGTCTGGAGTGGGGATGTCAGGCATCCTTCCTGCAGGACTACCAGATCCAGAAGTCACAAAGAATTCAGCTTCCAAGCTTCTTTTGTTATAGTTCTTCATAAGCAGGAGTATCGTTCCTAAATAAAATAAGAGAATGGAAAAATAAAGTGAAAGTAAAACAAAACAAAATTTCCTTGGCTGTATCCTCAGGGGAAAAAGGGCAGAAAAAGAAATGAGAAATGTACTGCTCAAGCAATAGCTGTATTGTTTTAAAACTGTTTTCATCCTTGTTTTCTGTATCACCATTCAACAGTATCGTTTGGCACTCCAGGATACCCTACCTAGATGGAAAAGCAGAGTGAGTGTGACTTCTAAAAATAAGACAAAATAAATTACTGAAAAGACTAAAAAAAAAAAGGGAAACATAAATCAACAAAATGGAATATAAATGATCAAATAGTAGATTACGCTTTGGCCCTTCACCCAAATTTTGAGTGATTTTTCCCTGGTTTGGGATCTGCTAATTCCTGGTTTTGGGATCCCGCAGGTATTTGCCATTGGAGACCTGCTGTCAGCCAATCAGGGCGCGTGATCCCGACTGCTTTGATGTAACATAATTTGGAAAGTGGCAGGTGGCCTTCCCTGCTGTTTATAGTGCAGCTTGGGGAGTTCTGTCAGATGTAGCAGCTCCTCTTTATCTGCATGGAATCTGTGTAAATCACAAAAGAACAGATGGAAAAGTAGTCACACACCCCTGTTCACCGCTTAGAAGCAGTCGTAAACCCCCTACACCACCAGCCCTGTTGCAAAAACAATCCTCAGTGGGTTGGTCACCCAACTGCTCAAGAGTAATCATCTTGTTTACACAACAGCTAAATACATGAATTAGATAAAGAAAACAAAAGCAGCAAATGGTTTAAATGAGTACAACTGTTATATATGTGTATTTGACCATTAAATTCCAGATTTAGGTGAGGTAAACACAGAAAAATTAGAAATTATATGGTATCTGCCGGTTCTAAATATCATGTAGCATAGTTTGGTATGGTCAGATGCCAGTGGCTTAGCATTTTTTGTTCCTTTGATTGTTGTTTTTTAAACTCGACTATGAAATTATCTGTCAATATTCCTGAATACTCCTGAAAATTTTCTAAATATTGGCCTGTATGATCTCATGTTGGAAACTGTCAAAAAAAAAAAGAAAAAGAAAAAGACTCCCAAAAATTTGACAGAAAGCATTTTCTGTGAGTCTTGTTTAATTGAACCAATTTTTTTTTTCCAATTTTCACTTCCTTTTCCTGCTTGTGTTCATGCTACTCACTTAAGCAACATTGCATGATATATACGCATATTTGATCGAGAGCTACTTAGTGACCTGATCATAAGATACACATGTGTGAGACCTGTAGCTAATTAACTTTGTGGGAAAAAAAAACACCCTAATTTTATTTCATTAGAAATCTTTTCAGCATTTAGCTAGGAAATAGGAAGAGAATCAAGAGTTTATTCCAAAGAGGGTGGTTGACAGGGACACAGGCACCAAGGCATGAGGCAGAGAGGGTGTGATGTAAGCTGCAGACCAGCATTTTTAGAGCGTGATTTGCAAAATGAGGCATTAAAAGAGATGTAGTTAGAGGTTAGTAAGGTCCTGACACAAGAGATCTTAAAAGTCTCATGAAAAACTTTGGTTTTGACCTGCATGTGATCAAAGTTGACTACAGAACATTGACTTCAATCTATTTATAACTTTAAAATATGTACAAATAATACATTTTGAAAGACCATAAATTAGTCCAAAAAGCTGCAGTGCACCCAGGTTGTCCATTAGGGAGATGCAGTTATTCAGAAATGAAATAATTTTCTATTTCCTGAGGGATCTTTTCAATGCTCAGAAGTATTGCTATGAAAACTTATTATATATCTGTAAACCTATAAATCAGAATTAGTCAAATTTCAACCAAAGCACAAACTAAAGCTCAGTGTGCACTGGAGTCAGTATCAGTGGCCCTGGTCTCTCCCTTTTTATAAATTCCAAGTGATCAGGAAGCACATGGGAATTGTTTCCAGAGCTCCATAAATAAATTCTTCATAAATTCATGTTCAGGGAAGAAAATGCATTAGACCAGTGGTTCTCAGGCCAGGGTAATTTTTCTCTCCAGATGACACTTACAATGTCTGGAGGCATATTTATTGTTACAACTGGTTGGAGGAGAAGTCAGCGTTCAGCAGGTAGAAGCCACGGATGTTATTAAATACTGGGGCCCCTCCAGTAATGACAGTACCTCTAAGGTTGAAAACTTTGTTTGAGACATTTCAAACATTTAATCACATGTATCGTATTTTCCATTCTACTAACAACACTCCAATGTTGGGTACTATCTAATCATGGTTGTTTGGACATATGTGGGTTGAAGGTTTTGAGGTTGTTCTTAAGGTCATCAAATATATAATCTCTTATAATGAAATTTTTTTGTTGAAAAGAAGTTTATGAAGTTCTGTTGAGTTTTTCACTATTTATAGCCTTTCGGGAAGGTGCCAATGAATAATCAGTTGCTTAAATTTTTTTTCTTAACACGGTTGCAGCGAAAAGCTTGCCACCTTTAAATCTTTGAATTTAAAAATCTTCAAGTAATTTTACTAGAGATGCTATGAAGTAACCAGACATATTTCCAGAAGACTATATTCTTATATAAGATAAAAAGTTTCAGTTTTTAAAGTAATTGTACATGCCCTCCTGATGCATTTTTGTTTTCTAAATTTTTTTTTTTTTGGTACTGGGGTTTGAACTCACAACCTCACACTTGCCAGGCAGGCGCTTATGCCACTGAGCTAAATCCCAGCCCTCCTCCTAATGTATTTTGTGCCTTCAGTAATACATACTTTGTTAATATCTTATGATGCAAAGTTTAAAGAAAAATTTCAGCGTGAAATTTTTCCTCTTAGGTATCTATTCACTTTTGATAATCTTTATTTATAAAACTTTCCTTTCATCACAACAAAGATCATGATGAGGCTACCTAGTCAATCTCTGTTACAAGATTTTACTTAATATTGATATTATTTTTCTTTGTCATGCCAGAAAATTAAAGAAAAAAGAGAGGAATACACATTTTCTTTTCATAGGAAGTTACGTTAACAATAACTTCATAGGAAGTTACTGAAACAGTGGGAATTGCCAATGTCAAATATTAAGGATAATTATTGAAGAGCTAAAATAATACATTTGAGCTCAAATAATACAGCCTTGGCATTTTGTGATATCATATTTACTTTCTTGTTGATAAAAGTACAATGAGGGAAATGCTGATGTCACTCCAGTCTTCTCAGACTCATGTCAGAGAATACCAGATAATTGTATCTTTCACATTTAATCTTAAATTGTGATTTTTATAGCAATCTCATGAATCATGAATTTTTTAATGTTTGATTTATGGTAAGAGTTTACAAATGTCGACATCCTTTAAATATCTGTATACAAATAGAAGAAGGACTATTAATCCTTAAAAGCTGGTCACCCTATTCCATCACTGCATGTGATTATTTCTTGCAATTGTAATTATAATTAAACATAGAAAGTTATTTCTATAAATTTCTAGAAAGTAGGTCTAATAGGCAGCTAATATTTGGAAAACCTAGCTTATCGTTCTCTTGGAGAGTCTCAATATACACTTTTTCTGTGAAAATAAATCAATAGAAACCTAACTGATTTTATTATTTCCAGCATGTCTGCGAGTCATTCAAAATGGCAAGGAATAAATT
Organism: Cuniculus paca; assembly: GCA_004365215.1. NCBI lineage: Eukaryota > Metazoa > Chordata > Mammalia > Rodentia > Cuniculidae > Cuniculus > Cuniculus paca. Next base: position 15,368 of record RJWT010013673.1, on the reverse strand, counting down.
TTAGGAAAATGTAGTTTAGAGTATCTACTCTAATTCCTTTATTTTATATTGGTTTGGTTTGGTTGCATCTTGAACATTGTGTTAACTATTAGTTACTTAGTTTCTTTTCAACATTTATCAGAGGTGCCAACATCATGAGTTTAAATTTAGATATTCTCTATTGATAATTTTTTTATAAATTGTTTAATGGGGATAATCATGATGAATTTTTTTATACCACTGAAGATTCCATTTTGTGATAAAAAATGTGAAGGAATATGCCAAGCAAATAAAAACAAAAAGAAAAAGAATCAGAAACATCCAATACAGTGTTTCAACCTCTATTAAAATATAATGTGACATCTAAAATAATGTGTGACATCTAAAAGCTGGGTTGTATTTTCTTCTTGATATTTCAGCACATTACATATATAAGAACATTTCTGAGATACATCTGTGGTTGAATTAAGTGCTTGCTCACAGAGACAACATTGTTGCTGTATTTGATGGTATAGATTTTGCCTCTTTACATCAAATATGACTTCTAAATTTAGTTCTTCATCAGTAACCTTTTCTATCTTTTCTTCTGAAGAACGAATTTAAGAGCTCTGCTTCTCTGACATAAAAAATGTTGCTAGCAAGTAAGTCTCATGGGACAAGATGTTCTAAATCCTAACCAATACCCTGCCATCCAGTTTTCCTCCATTGGAAATGGATGAATGTGTTCAGATCAGAGTGTAAATTGGCATGAACCTTAATCTGAAATGCAATAAAGTTAGAGAAAACTGAATGATTTTTTAAAAATGTATCATTATTCATATCCAATGCTTCCTCTGCACTTCTGTGTACCATCTGGTCCTGATGGTCGAAGTGCCAAAATACCATAAGGAAAGTTGTTTTTGTGGTATTTCCAGTCCAACCAGAATCAGAAAGTACCAGAAGTCTCTTGAGAAAACCTGTTGTAATAGGACACAAAGCCTAGTTTGTCAAAGACTTTTAAGGAAAGTAGCTGAAATTAAGCTACCATTGAAATTTAAATGCTAAACTAAGAGATGTTCTAGGTTTGGGGGTTTCCTAAAGGTCTTATGTATAAATACACACACACATGCATACACACACACACACACACACACACACACACACGCACACAGACACAATACACTCTACTAGTGCCTCATCATATATGTTCTATTTCTTGATGAACTAAAGTTCTTTTTCTAATTCTTGATTTGTTCATTATTCTGTAGATGCAATGATTTTTTTTAAGGAGTGTACTTATGGATAAAGTAAAGACATTTTCCAGTTGCAAATAAATGATTGAGCACCAATATATAAACCTATTAAATGAATGACATTAAATTTAAAAGTCCTTATAGGGCACATGTAAAATGTTTAAAAATTACCCAACATTGTCCTATTTGTAAGTCTTCTGATGACTGCAGAATTCTTTTACACGTCTTTCTACTTATGTTTGGGACATCACAGTTTGTCAAATACAAAGAATTTTGAATCTTCAGAGATTCAATCTGTGCTGTAAACTTACTACCCAGAAAGTTTAGAGTGAGCTGTTCAAATTGGCAAGACTTTTTCTTTCATTCAATCCCCAAACCAGCTCAGATTTATTTGACACTGAATTTTATTCAGTTTAATTTATTTCAATGTAAAAAGAAAATCTCTAAAGAAGAAAATAATTTAAGTGCTGAATACAATTGCATGAAAATCAGTATATTAAGGAGGGGAATTTGACCATACATATTTTCTGCCAAGCAAAGTGCCTACAATGCAGAGAACGGAAGCTTTTGTGTCTGACAGACATAGATTCAAATCCTGGTTCTGTGTCTGCCAGTTGTGTGACCTGGGGTTATTGACTAACTGCTCTGAAATTAACTTTCTTGTGTAAAAATGTAAAACCAATTATTTTACTGAGCTGAAACTATCACTGGGCAATAGAATTTAAAGTCTTAGAGTACAGCAGTTGCTCAATATCATCATCAACACTAACTGTATCTGAGGATGATAAAATAATAGACAGCTGCAAGGCACATCCTTAAAAAATTGGCCATTACCCAAGTGCATTGTAATTCTTGCTTAGATTCTTTTCTACCCTTTGAAAGAGGAAGGAATAACTCTGGGGATGTAACTCCCACAAGCTTGGAAGGTAATGATGGTATTCTCCTTTAGGAACATTACCTACTCAGTTCCCATAAGCAATGATTTGAAATCTTTTATTGTAAAAAATTATAATTTATTCAAAGAGGCTTGATCCAACCTGAGATGGTTCTGAATCAATGTAAAATACACTTTTCATTTGGGCATTATTGGCTCACTTGCTATGATCATGGCTCTGGCCCAAAGACGATTTTCTCCTAAATACAACTAAAGAAAGTCAAAACAATTCAGGCCAATATTCTAACTGAACCTAAAATTTCTTTCTCAGAATTGTGAAGTTGTATTATCTGTTTATGGTGAGTGCACTATCATATAGTTTGTTATAATATGGAATTTCTTCCCAGAACAAATAGTCCTTGTAGTTCTCTCTTCTTGGAGTATTCACCTTTTTGTTTTGGAGTCAGAGCATGACAAAAGCGCATAAAAAAACACTCCTCACATTTATTTTAGGGAAGGATGACATTGATATACTTACAATTTATTTCTTAAACCTACAGCCTTTAGCTCTTCAAGTAATGGCATTTAGTTTCCAAGTTGTTGCCGTCCTGTTTCTGATTTCTTAGTTTACATAATTTCACTTTTCTACTCAGATACTCTCTTGAATCACTTGAATTGAGTTGAATCACTTAAGTCACTCACATTCCATAGAAACTATTTTTTTCTTTATATCATTCCCACATAACCTGCTTAGGAAAGCAATTAAGGTGTCATTTTCTGAAGTGCCAAAAGAGTGCAAAACATTGTCTTTGAGAGAACTTTGCCTGAACCTTTCTCCTTCATCACTGCAGACAGAGGAAAGGGGTGCAGCTTCATGACCCAGCTCTGTGGTTATTGAAGAGTCAAAGGAACAGAGTTAAACTAGTGGTGGGATTTGACCTCTGTTTATCTCACAAACAACCAAAAATTCACAAGTTTTACTTTCTATATAGTCTATGTCATTAATAAGCAAAAACAATGGAAATGGAAGGTTAGACAAGTCACAAAATTTCTATAGTGGAATATCTCATGCTAGCCCATCAACAGAAATTATATAAGTATACATATGTAATTTCATATATACATATAAGCACTCACATATGATGCACATATACATAAAAGATATAAATAGGTACATATATATGTATTTTCCCTTTTTAACTGTTTTTTACTCAAGTGAAATTTCCCAATAAATAATTTCACATATATTTTCATTTTGTACTAATGAAGGTCTATATGAGAGGGCCCTCAGATTAAGAAAGGTCCATTTCCCTAGAAAAATGGGAAAAGAAAAGTAAGAAATTAGATCAAAAGTCTGTAGCTAGCAAAAGAGGCAAGCATTTCACTATCTGCCTAGCTATAAATTCCCGACAAGGACTGGGGCATCCTGCTACACGCTGGACTCCTGTGTGACCTCCAGGCTCCCCACGGTTCAGTTCCTGGTGTATGTTACAGCCATGCACTGCTGTGGCTCTTGGATTTAAACCGCATGTTGCTTTTTCCTTTCATTTCTGGCCAGCGCCCAAAGCCAAGCAGCAGGTGCTGTCTAGGGAATGTACCCACTAATAAAAGTATTGTAACATAACACAGAGACAATGGAGTTCCCTTTGGATGTACTTTGCTTTTCTTGACAGATTGTATTCCTAACAAGATGTTGTTTCAAAGCTCAAGGCAGAAGAGCATATATGTTTTATCATTCAAAAAAACCCTAAATGTTAGTTTTGTTTCGGAAACGAACCCTAGAGCAGGGTCACAGAAATTAAGAAAGGAGGAAATGAACTAGAAAATAAGTCTAAGATGATGGCAGTGGTTACAACTGTGAGTTGTTCTTTCATGATAATTATTTAAACCAGAGACGTAATAACTATATAGGAAAAATCAATGGCTTTTATTAAAAAAAGGAAAACTATGAATCAAATTAGGTGTCTTCTTGTTAATTTAAGTGAAGCTTAATTCACAGGAAACTTTTGTTCAGAAATGAGGCACCGAGTCATTCTTTTTTTTTTTTTTCTAACTAAATTGATGGTAGACTGATGTTGACTTGCTGGTTAAGGACTTCAGAAAGGAGGCTTCTTGGCCTTTTCTCCATATATCTGATGACCTTGGAAAGTGATGACTTTATAGGATGTGACCACATGACTCTTACCACTGTGAGGTAATTGTAAGCTCCCACAAGTCCCAGTGGGGGAACAAAAAAGAGCTATTATTCAGAAAGAGTTACTGGGTCTCACTGAACATGATTTCATAATATTTCTCCTCAGACTCAAATGAAAATTCAGCTTGTTTTATGGATGGCATTGAATATGCTCCAGCATGGATGTGACTGTTAGTTACTGTGTGTGCCTTTGTGGAAGAACAGAGAATTGGTACAATGTGAACGTGCAAATCTCATTGTATTCTGTTTTGCATAAATTACCTTTCCTCAAAAGGTCAGGAAGAAGGTTAAGAACAAAACCAGGATTTCAGGTCATGCAGAATTCTTAGCTCAGTAAATTCTGTCTTTCTGCTTCTTCTGGGAATTCTTATCAAACTGATGGGGTTGTTTATGACACTGAAAGAGCGTCTTAAAAGCTTCTATAAGCTTTACTGAAACACGAAGTGCCTCTGAACTTGGAGATCAATTGCATCGATTCAATTATAGAACATAAGTGAAGACTAATAGTTTTTGTGTTCATTACCTCCTAATTTACATAAGAGAAAAGATGTTAATATGGTTCCAGAGTCTTTGTGGGAAACTATTTGAGTTGAGCTGGAGAAAATGGGACTGTGGTTTCTGTTTTCAATCGATAGTCCAAAAATTAAAATATATAACCTTTAAGTCAAATCCCACAATTTTCCCATCCTTTCTATTACTTCAGAAAATTTGTGAATTCTGAGTAGAATCAGTGTAGTTTTTCAGTTGCTTTTTATATACAACATGAGTTCTTTCCTAAGTTTTGCCAAAAATGAAAAAAAAAATTTGGCATTGCTTTGGATTTTTTTCTAAAGTGTAGAAAAGTCAAACAGCCAATATTAGGAGTTAAGATAGAGGTAAACCTTGAAATATGTCCAAATTGAATTACATTCAAATACATCTTAAACATTTTAGTTTTCCTCCAGTGAAGTAAGAGTTGGTTTGCTTCCGACTGTTCTGTCTTTTGTTGAGTAATACTGATGATGTCAAGGTAATGTGTAATTCTGCTGGTGCTCTTTGAGGGACAGCTAAACGTTATGGACACATGTTAGCATGGGAGTTAGAAGAATCTTAAATCATTCATTAATCAGGTGGTTTTCTTGTAGTCCTTGAATTTCCTATTTGTTTTCTTTGGAATGAAAGTAATTATCTCATTTTCCAAGTAAATCTCTATTTCTAACTACTGAATGATTTCCTTATGATTATTTTTCTTTTTAGCTCAGCACTTCTGTCCTCTTATTAACGCTGACGTGGCTATGTGGCAGTATTTCATCTGAATGATGTTTTACCTGCCTATGAAGAGTTATAGATGTATGATAAACAATAATTTCTAAATAATTTGGATTCAAAGTAAAACAATCATACATTTGATGACTTAGAACTATGTAACCATTCTACATGCAATTTTTTTAGCTATAAACTGTGAACAAAATTTACACATCTTCTTCTGGAAGGAGGAATTATGTAAGATATTATCTATAAATTGGGTAGTCCAAAGAATGATGCTCAGTAAATACTGAGATCTCATATCTTGGTCAGCTTATATATACATTTGCCTCAAATTCTACTTTATCAACATTAGATATTTTCCCTTATGTGGAAAGACAGATAATTTCTCTTATTTTTGGTTTTAACTCATCCTAACCTTTGTTAGGATTAGGATTAGGTTTGGCTGTATAAGACACAATGTTAAACACTAGAGCTACGACATGTAATAAAGCATACATAAGGTATAAATGAACTTATTTATAAAATTGACATTAGGAGTAGAATAGATATTCTCTACAGACCATAAGATAAAACTTTTAAAAAGTAATAACACAAAACAAATTCTTTGTCTTGTGTATTGTATTTGAATTTAAAGTGGAACAGAAATTAAATTTTAAATAGATCATGATAGAGTAACCCCATTCTTTACTTCCCC
>RJWT010013672.1:0-21618 GCA_004365215.1 Cuniculus paca | reverse complement strand
AAAAAAAAAAAAAAAAAAAATAGTGAGCTGAGAATAAGATTCGTGGTGCACATACACCCTCACCGAGGAGACAGACACATGCTCACCTGATGCCGAAGACACAGTGGATGTAGTTCCAGATGGCCCTGCGGAGCACTGATGTGTCCACACCGCTGTGCATGGCGATGGTGTTGTAGGTGAGGCTATAGGCAGCCTGGAACTTCTCATCCAGCAGCTGCCCACCCTCAGGATAGAGCCGCTGGATCAAGGAGTAGCCGTGTTCTTCCCAAGTATAGTCCTAAGGCACATGGCAAGGTCAGTGAGTGAGACTCTGGTGCCTGAGGCAGACCAGAGACCCCATCTTCTGGACCTTTAGAGCATGCCCTGGCTTTCCACAATGCTCCCTCCCTGCACCATGATTTTTATTGTTGTTATTTTGGTTTTTTGAGGCAAGGTCTCACTGTGTATATAGCCCAGGATGGTTTTGAACTCGCTATGTAGCCCACGCTGGTTTTGAACTTACATGGATCCTCCTGCCTCAGTTTCCCAAGTGCTGAGATTATAGGTGTGCACCACTGAACCTGACAACCCAACAAATATAACACACCGAGCCTGAAAAAGCCACAAGTATGTACTTCAGTGGTGACTTTCTTCCCACAACTAGGACCACAAGCTTGGGGCATAGATGGGTCCCTTCTAGATCCATGGGGTCCCCTCTACCTTCATGTGGTTTTCCAAGAAGGTACCCTAATCATTCAAACTATCTGGCCCCTGCTTCTTTGTAAATCTAGAGCAATGGCCTAGACCAATGGGGAGAGTCCTACCTGGGCACGGAAGGTGGGGGGTGCTTGAGCTCCTCGCCGGGTAAAGTCTTCATATCCGAAAGTAGGGTCTTCTACAAAGCACAGCATGTCTGGGTGTGGAGAAGGCTCCAGGATGTCAGCTGAGGGCCATGTCAGAGAGAGGTCACAATGAGGGTGAGGCATGGACACACGGGGCTCCACTTCTTATTAATCATCAAATGGGGGGCAAGGGGAGACAGAAGAGAGGCCAGAGAGAGCCCCTTGCTGCAGTGGAGAAGAGCAGGACTTTGGCTAGAGTCAGGGGTGGGGAGGAGGTGGATCTGGACATAGGCAAGACCCCAGAAACAGTAATAGTGACAGTCACTCTGGGCCAAGGCCTGTGCTAAAAATTTTGCTCATTTACCCTTCATGCCAATCCTGAGGCCCTGAGGCAGGAAGTGACTACCAGTGGTCACACAGTCAGAAAGGCTCACAGGCCTCAGAACCTCTGAGAAGGGAAGTTGAGAAGAGGCTGCCTCTGAACACATGATATATAGAGTTGTCTGCTTCTCACAGAAATGGCTAAGAAGGGGACAGTCCAGGGGATCTATACCTGAGGGGGTCACCAGCAGGCTCTCGGACTTCTCCAGCTCAAAGCGGCTTTCCATTTCCTCCTGGGAGGCTCCCTCATCCCGCAGCAGGCTGTCCTGCAGCTGCCTCATGCGTTCCATCAGAGCTTCCACGTCACGGGTGGCCTCAAAGCCCTGGAGGAGGGACCCAGTGCTCACCACGTTATTCCTCCTCCTTTCCCCACAGGAAACTCCACCTCAGCCTTCCCACATCAGGCCTTGCTGAATGATCACACAGGACCAGGGCAGTCTGGGAACCAGCCACTGTGCTGCACAGCTCACATGGACTGTGAGCTACAGGAGGGCTACTGAAGAGATACAAGTCTTCTCTTCGATCTACTTCCCTTACAGGTAACTTTTTTTTTTCTTGTCTTTTTGAGACAGGGTCTCACTGTGCAGTTCAGGTTGGCCTTGGGCTCACTTTGTAGCCCAGGCTGGTCTTGAACTTGCAACGATCCTCCTGCCTCCCGAGTGCTGGGATTACAGGAGTGTACCATCACACCCGGTTCCTTACAGGTAACTTTTAAATTACTCATATTTTTTTATTTTCCCTGTGGTATTAGGGATTGAACTCAGGACCTCATTCATGCTAGGCAAGCACTCTACCACTGAGCTCTTTGCACTGCCCAAAATTGTCTATATTTTTATATTAAAACAAGGTCATATTAAGGAGTCTTAGGTAGTCTCTTCTGTTCATTTTGAGGTGAGGTTTCCTTATATAGTTCAGGCTGTCCTAACCTCATGATCCTCCTGCCTTGGCTTCAGCTGGGACCACACACACATTCCACCATGCCTGGCTTCACACTTTAGTCTTTTGAAAGTGCTAAAACTCAGAGGCCACAAGTTAAATGGCCAGTCACATGGTACTTCACTTAATCCTCACAACACAAGGTGACTAGGGTCTTTATCCCACTCAACAGATAAGGAAACTGAGCTTCAAGGTCAAATAACATTTTTGTGGCCTCTCGGCCTGAGGAGATTCAGAAATAGTGGCCTCAACCCAGGGCCAGAGGCCATACCAGCTTTCTCTCCCTAAGACCCAGGGTTGCAGTGACTTACCCCAGAGCTGTTCAGTGGGTCCCCACTAGGGGGACTGCTTTGCTCACTAGGGGGTGATGGTGCCTGGGGGGCAGGGCTGCCCTCTGGGTCCCCCTCCGGAAGGATGCCACAGCCAAACACGAAGGAGGCCAGTGAATGGCAATGGGTGAGCAGGACCAGAGCTTGGATGAGTTCGGCCAGGGACCAGCTATGCTCGCCTGTCTTCAGCAAGACCTACAGAGTAGAGAAGGTCAGACCTGCTCAGTGTCTCCCCTGGGCTGCCAGCCACCTCTCAGGCAAGCCCTGGGGTTTTCTTAGGGACCCGCCTCTGTCCACTGCACCTGGATGTGTTCCTTGGTGATGAGCCACGGCCGATGTGCCAGCAGCTTGTTGATCTCGCTGAGTTTCCGCAGCTTTTCAGGGGCCCGATGGAGGCCCAGCAGCCACTCGGGGTCACCACCAGTCTGCAGAAACTCGGCCATGTGGGAACCCACCAGGTAAGAACACTGGTGGCGGGCAGCAGCCTGTGAAGGGGGTGGTCAGAGCCCAGGTCACTCTCCTTTTTCTATGCCTCACTCAGGGTGGGACCCCTTGGAGGGAGTTGTATCATGGGGCTTATTGTGGCTAAGAGGCAGAAAAGCTAGGCTTCCTTAACTTAAGCTCTGCCACCAGTTTTGCAAGCCATCTGACTCCTCTGTCCCTCAATTTCTTAATCTCTAAAATAGGTACTAATGATGCCTCCCTTCAAAACGAAAATTCTATGGATGGTCAGATAAGGCTAGACCTTTATTTTCTTTTTTTCCTGAGACAGGATCTCACTATGCAGTTCAGGCTGGCCTTGAACTTGCTGTGTAGCCCAGGCTGGCCTCGAACTTGTGGTGATCCTCCTGCCTCAGCCTCCCAACTGTTGGGAGTATAGGCATGTATCACCACATCTAGTTCAAAACTAGGCCCTTCTGCTTCATCTGTGAAATCAATTCAGGAAGCCCTTAGCAAAGATAGAGCCCCCATGTAGCCACCCCTCCAAGGGTCAGGTGCAGACAGGCTCACCATGATGGCAATGTAGTGGCGCCATGAGCTGGCCAGGGGCCCATCTGTGTGCAGCAGCAGGTAGTGAAGGCGCCAAAAGCTGCTAAGGTAGTCAGGGTGCAGGCCCATCACCACGGCCAGGTTGTCCACCCGCCCTGAGGACATCAGCGCTTCCAGCCCCAGATGCTGCTCCAGGCTCTCAGGCCCCTCCTGAAGGATCTGCCAAGCAAAGAGGAAGAGTGTGGGCCTCCTCCTGCCCACTCCCACTAGCAGAGACCAATGTCTTTCGTGGCGGGTGTAAGAGCAGAAGGCTAAAGACCACCACCATGTCCAAAGGTAAGAATGGAGAGGAAAAGATAGTTCATTAAGTGATCAAACAAAATCTTATTAGGTATCTTACATAATGCCAGTCAATATTTATAGAATACTTTGTGCCAAGCATTGTTCAAGTAATTTCTGTGTTATCAACTCATTTAATTCTTACAAAAACTGGGTCAGTGGCGGAGCTGTTGCCTAGTATGCACCAGCCCCCTAGGTTTGCGACCTAGCAGCACAAAAACGAAAAGCAAACCATCCCCACAACAAGTATGAGACTAGAGTTCTACTTTCTCCTTTTTATTTACTTCTGTTTTCTGGCAGTGATGGAACTCAGGACCTCACACATACTAGGCAAGTACTCATACCAAATCCCTGGGCTCTTTTTCCATCTTTAAATAGGAAAACTCAGACATAGCGTATGAAAGTAAGAGTTTCTGGGAGCTGGGGTTGTAGCTCAGAGTAGTGTGCTTAGCATACATGAGGCCCTGAGTTCAATCCCTTCCACTGCGAAAAAGAAAAGAATATAGTTTCCTGACCCTTCATGGAGCTTCTATTCTACCGTGGTAAATGCATGCATCCACAAAGGCCAGGTACAAAAAATGGTTCACATTTCCCAAGTGTTTTCATTAAATCTTCCGAATAGTCCTGTAAGGTTACTATTCTTTTCCCTATTGACAGATGAGGAAACCACACAGATATTGTTCTTTGTTAAGGCCACAGATATGGTAAATGAAGAAGCAGGGTTCAAATGTAAATGAACTCCAAGTCCTGTTTCTTTCCTAGTATAAAAGAGGAGTTACTTAAAATTTAAAAAAAAAAATACTATGAGAATAATACATGAGCTTAAAATTCTGGGCTACTGATATAAATAATTGGCGGGTGGTTATTTGTCTTACATTTACAAAGGACTAGGGAAAACAGGGAACCTAACAAAAAAAAGACAAACAGGGAATCTAGAAATTGGTAACAGATCATTAATCATTTTGGTCTGCTCATTTACAAGAGAAAGAGATAGTAAACAAAACATTTTTCTCTATTTAAAGGCCAAAGGAAATGAGCAATCAATTTAAAATCTTTCTGTGAATGTGTTTTGTACCACCGGGGATTGAACTCACGACCTTGCGCTTGCCAGGCAGGCTCTTAGGCCGCTGGGCTAGATCCCCGGCCCTGTGCATGTGTTTTGAAAGTATCAGGTACACTAGAATGTAATCCTCACAATGGCAAACACTTGTCTTGTTCTTGGTCCCTAATTCCTAGAACAATGCTTTACACAGCTTTTCTAATTCAACAGAGAGCTATTACAAGGCTGCATGGGGGCTAGAGTGTAGCTCAGTGGAAGAGTGCTTGCCTAGCATACATGAGGCCTGGGTTCAATCCCCAGCACTGCAAATAAGCAAATGAACTGACTCTGTAAATGAAAGATGTCTCTAAAATAGTAAGTGAAAAAACAAAACACAAGCTATAAACTATGACTTTGTTTCTATACTGAAAACAAATATTCGTATGAAGAAAAGGACAGAAAACCATGGCAAATGGTTAACGGTAATGAGCTACATAGGAGGGTAGAGACTAGAGCTTTCTGAAACACTAGAAATTTAAAAATAATGAACCTATATTACTTTTAAAGCTAGAAAACTTTTCTGTAATATATGCACAGTCAAGGGTGAGAAGATACACAAAGACAGTTCTATCTTATTAAGGAAAACCAGAAATTGGACTGGGAATCAAGTTTGGCTATTAAAATCCAGGCATGGTGGTGCATGCCTGTAATCTCAGCCCTCCAGAGACTGAGGCAAGAGGACTACCACGAGTTCAAGGCCAGCCTGAACTATGTAGGAAGACCCTGTCTCAAAAAACCAGGGGACAAGCTGGGTGTGGTGGTACACACCTGTAATTCCTGCACTTGGAGGCTGAGGCAAGAGGATCACTGTGTGTTTAAGGTCACCCTGGGCTACATAATCGAGTTCAAGGTCAGTTCACACTGCATAGCAGACCCTGTTTCAAAAAACAAATGAACAAACCAAAAAAACAGGGGACAGAGATGTAGCTCAGCCGTGCAGTGCCTGCCTGCAGGTGCAAGGTTCTGAGTTCAATTCCTGGTACCAAAAAAGAAAAGACACACCCCCTCAAAAAACAAAAACAAAAACAAACAAAAACCTCACACAAAAGTTTGGCTGTTATCTTTTTTATCTGTCTAAGCCTTTTCCTTCTGAGGGAAATAGGGATGAAAGCATCTATTTCAGAGCTGTTACATGAATTAAATGAATATGAAATGGGAAAGGAATAGTCACAAAGTTACAATTTAAGCAATAGGCCCCCTTCCCATCAATACCCCATGTCCTTTTTTTCCAGGAACCAAAGATAATACCCTTTCAGACTCACCTCTTCCACTGGGATAAAGGCACTGGGCCCTCGAGGGCCTCGCCGAGCCCGGCTCCCTCTTTGCTCCTAAAAGGAAACATGCTGGTTAGTTGAGGATGAAGGGGACTGATCTCTCTCCAGCCTCCTCCTCCAACCCTGAGGGCCCTGATGAGCTGATGTGCTTGTGTCTTTTAACCTCTTTGGCCATCAGAGAAATGCAAAACAAAACATTGAGATTCTATCTTATTGGGCCAGGGATTTAGCTCAGTGGCATAAGCACCTGCCTGGCAAGGGCAAGGTCATGAGTTCGATCCCTGGTACCAAAAAAAAAAAAAAGATTCCATCTTATTCCAGAAAGAATGGCTATCATTAAAAAAAAATCAAACAATAAATGCCACTGATGGTTGGTGGGTGTCATAGAGTGGTACAACTACTATAGAAATCAGTATGGAGACTCCTCAAAAAACAAACAGTTAGTTCAATCCTTGGCACCAAAACAAAAAACAAAAAACCCAAAAAAACTAAAATTAGAACTTCCACTCAATCCAGCTATTCCCCTTGTAGATATCTGCCCAAAAAAATTAAAGGCATTACACCATAGTGATACATGTACATCCATATTTGTAACAACACAATTCCTAATAGCTAAATGTTGGAAGCAGCAGGTGAACAGGTAAAGAAAATACAGTATTTATATGTAAGGGAGTACTACTTGACCATAAAGAATAAATCTGAGGCATGTGTAGGAAAATGGATACACCTTAAGACCATGACGTTAAGCAAAATAAATCATACAAGCTTAAATATTCCATGTTGCCAGGCGTGGTGAGAAGCACCTGTAATCCTGCGCCTGTGCTCTGGAGGTTGATGTAGGACTGCTGTCAGTTCAAGATGCCTAAGCCACATAGTGAGTCCAAAGCCAGTATGAACTACATAACAAGACTGTGCCTCAACTGACAAAAATTAATAAATCAGATAAATTTAAACATATTTACCATAAAAAAAAAACTTTTGCTGAATGTGGTGGTACACATCTGCAATTCCAGCTCTCTGAAGGACTGAGGCAAAAGAATTACAAGGAGCTGCTGGGTGTGGTGGCTCACGCCTGTAATCCCAGCACTCGGGAGGCTGAGACAGGAGGATCATTGTGAGTTTGAGACCAGCCTGGGCTACAAAGTGAGCTCAAGGCCAGCCTGAACGGCATAGTGAGACCCTGTCTCAAAAAGACAAGGCCTGGGAATTTAGTTCAGTGGTGTAAGCCCTGCCTGGCAAGTGTGAGGTTGTGAGTTCAACCCCTGGTGCCACAAAAAAAAAAAAAAAAAAAGAATTATAAGGCCAGAGATGTAGTTCAGGACCAGGGTGGAGGGCTTCATCCTCAGTACCAATACAGAAACAAACAGAGCCATTAGTGCAACCTGCGTGGAGATTTCTACCTCTATCGTGGGTGATGAACAGGTAAGGGCTAATCTCAGGCTGACTTGTTCAGGAACTGGGCAGGAACCCAGGAGTCCCAATAGTTCTGGGTGGGAAAGACCCAGAAAAATGAAATAGCCATTATGTTGTACATCTCAGGCCTTTGTCTTAGCAGCCCATAGAACCAATGCAGAACCGCCTGCCACCTGTATCCCAAAGCCAGTAACCACGTACACTAGATGCCCAGGAAGGAGCCTCATTTCCCCTCCCATCAGTTTCTCTGACCCTCCCTGCCCACAACCTCCTAGTTGTCACCCTGCCTCCATGACCCTGCCTTCTCCTCTCCTTCGTCTTCCTCACAGCAGCCAGGTTAATGTTCTGAGGTGTTAATCTGATCACCTGGCTTCAAATCCCCCACCCCATGGCCTTCCAAAAAAGTGAGTGGTCCAAGTCCGCCCCCACCCACTGGTCATTCCTTCTGTAAAGCTAACTCTTAACAGTTCTAGGAACATTTTTTTGATGATCATCGGTGACCCCACAGTTCCCAGTTGTTATGTGGCTGTATGTAGATATGCCCCCAGAGCCTCATGTGGTCATGGGTGAGGCGTATCAAAGGTAGCTGGATTGCATGTGTGATGCTGGGATGAAGGGTGCCCCACCCTGGGTGTAGGTGGCACCATCCAAAAGGTGAATAGCCAGGATGGAATATAAAGGGACAGAAAGAAGCTGCTGGGCTACTTCGCTGTTTTGCTGACTTCTGCTTGCTGTTGTGCTGTCTCCTGCCTGCTTGCCACGGACTGTTTCTCCCCCACGATGCCTCTCTGCCAAGCTACCCTGCCTTGGAGCCAGCTGACTGTGGACTGAAACTTCTACAAACTGTGAATTGAAATAAACTTTTCTTCCTCTAACTTGTGGGTGTCAGGTATTTTGTCTCAGCAGTAAGAAAAGTAACTAAAACAATGATTTTGCTTCTGAAAATACAGTTCTAGGGCCAGGGTATAGCTCAGTGGTATAGTTCCTGCCTGGTAAGCACAAGGTCCTGAGTTGGATTCCTGATTACTGCCCCTGCCCCCATACTGTCCTCTAATCCCGTTTTAAATTGTTCTAATCCCAGATCACATTTTGTGGAGAGAAAAGCCAGGTCATTCATTGTGCTCTGTGAATGAAAACAGCACGGAGGGAACCAGAGCAGGGTGTCCAAGGCTGATGAGAGCATCTGTTCCAACATAAGTATATTTGCATTTCTTTAGAAGCTACCAGAATTCTTGTCTTAGTTATTTTTCTTGTTACTGAGACAAAATACCCAACACATCCAAAGTTAAAGGAGAAAAGGTTTATTTCAACTCAGTTTGTACAGGTTTCAATCCATATGCAGTTGGCTCCAAGGCAGCAGCACAGCAGAGGAGCACTGAAAAGGAGAAACAGTTCATGGTAGACAGAAGACAACCAAGGCAGCAAGCAAGCTACATACAAGCCTTTCTCTGCCCCTTATGTCTTATCCAGGCTCCCTGTCAGCACGGGTAGCACTCACCCTTAAGCCTAGCACCGCATCAAGAATCAATCCCAGTGTCACATATTCCAGATCCAGTGACCTCTGAAAAGCCCCACCTATGACCGCATGGGGCTTTAGGGGGACATCTAGATATAAGCCTTGACAATCATGTACACACTAAACCTGTTTCAGCTGGGTGTGGTGGTGTATGCCTTTAATCCCAGGATGCAGGAGGCTGAGGCAGAAAGATCCAGAGTTCGAGATCAACATAGGCTACGTAGTGAGTTCAAGTCCAGCCTGAAGTACAAAGTGAGACCCTGTCTTAAAACAAACAAGAAGGGCTGGGGATTTAGCTCAGTGGCCTAAGTGCCTGCCTGGTAAACGCAAGGTCATGAGTTCGAACCCTGATGCCGCAAAAACAAAAAACAAAAACAAAACACTAAAGCTGCTTATCCTAGTCCTAGAGAAGGAGTTCAGGAAGGATACTTTATTTATTCACTTAATTTGAAAGAAAGGCTCTTCTATACTGGACTTGGGAGTTACCTTATTCAAATCAGAGCCATGCCTTCATTAAGATGACGACTTACATCAGGCATGATGGTGCATGTCTGTAATTCCAACCTTAAGAGGCTGAGGCAGGAAGATCACCAATATCCTGGGCAATGTAGAGAGACCCTGTCTCAACAAACAAACAAAAATATTCAGACTTAGTATCCCATGAACTAAAAACTATAACTGGACCTTCTTTCTCAAAGGTGGCCAAAAGCCTCCAGAGGCAGATTTGTGGGGGTGTCTGAACATTCACAAAGGAAAGAACCATGAGACCTGCAAGGCTGTGGTGCAGGTACCCATACTGCCTGGTACTTGCTGTGTGGCTCTGGGAAAGTAAGCTAGACTCTCTAGGCCTCAATCCTGAATAAAGTGGGCTGAGCTGACTGTTCAGGCCCCTTTCAGCCCACATTGGGAGCAATCAGGTCAGGCTGGTCCAAGGCCAGCAAGTAGCCATCACAATGCTGGAAATACTCCCTTTACCGTTGTCATCCTCCCTCACCCAAGAGAAAAAACCCTACAGCTCAGTCTGGGAGATAAGAACTGCTGATTGCACAAACTGCCTCCCCTTTGGGGATCCGAGGGCAGATAGAAAACCATACTGGGGCAGGCAGAATTGGGATAGGGGACCACAAGAGTCCTCCTGGGCTCACTGGAGATGCCAAGGAGTAATAGGAACAGCCTTGGGAACCACCTCGCTTCAAATTCTGACCCAGGAGCTGTCAAAAGTAGGAGCTGATACCCTGAGATCTGTTTGTGCTGGGTTGGATCCATCAACATCTTCCAACAGCAGCAACACCAATAATGCAGAGTGTAGTTTTGTTTGTTTTTGCCTTTGTCTTGTTTTGCTTTTTTGAGACAGGGTCTTGCTATGTAGTCCAGACTGGCCTTCAACTGGAAGTGATCCTCTTGCCTCAGCCTCAAGGAATGCTAGGATCACAGGTGTGTACCACCAGGCCTAGCAAGATGGGGGTTTTGACACAAACTGCAGGGGCTCAGATGATAGCTCTACTACCTGCTGTTAGCTATGAGTCTCGGTTTCCTCATCAACTAACAGGAATAGTAACTCATTTCCCTGGGGTTTCCTGAGGATTTAATGATACTGCTACAAGGCTAACCTCTGCACCTCCATCACCTAAAGCACTTAATAAAAGTCAGCTGGCATTAACCTCATTGTTATTTCAAACAAGAGCTGCCCAGCCCAAGCAGTACATTAGAATTCCTTTGAGAAAGGTTTCAAAAATACTGACATCTGACTCCCAACTATTCTAATTGAGTTGGTCTGGGGTGGGGCCCCAGTAAAAGGCAGCAATCAAGAGCTGAGGAACGTTATTTGCACTATTTATTGATTATTTTCAAGTATAAGGCACTGTGCTAAGTGCTTTCCAGGTGGAATCAGAATTTGTTCATTTGGTGAACAGTTTGATGATTTCTATTGCAGGCAGCAAGAACACATTTTTTAAGACAAAATCTCAGCGTTCATATAATTTTGGACTCGTGGAGAAAGACAAATGATGAATAGGATTTCAACTCATAAAAAAGTGAATGAAGCAAAGCAATGCATGTAATGATAGCAGGGTGGGAGAGTGTACACTACTCCAGTGTAAGCAGACAGGAAAAGCCACTGGGGAGATGACCTTTGAAGACTTAAGGAACCAGTACTCCAGCCACAGAGAGAATGTAAAAGTCTAAAGACAAAGAGCCAAGGCTCTATGGCTCCAATACCCGGATGCTTCCTTGACGTTGACACCAGGGGGAGTCCAGGGAAGGCAGGCAAAGTGGGATCCCACTGCCCAGCCCTCCCCGCTCATTCCCTGAGAGCAAGGAGACAAGCCTGAGGTTGTGAGTTCAATCCCTAGTAAAACAACAACAACAACAACAACAACAACAACAAGGGTTACCACAGCTAAGCACTGACTTCACAGGCACCTAGACTTTAAAATGGAAACTACGAAGCCGGGCATGGTGGCTCACGCCTGTAATCCCAGCACTCGGGAGGCTGAGACAGGCGGATCGTTGTGAGTTCGAGACCAGCGTGGGCTACAAAGTGAGCTCAAGGCCAGCCTGAATGGCATAGTGAGACTCTGTCTCAAAAACAGGGCTGGGGATCTAGCTCAGTGGTGTAAGCGCCTGCTCGGCAAGCGCAAGGTCATGAGTTCAATCCCCGGTGCAGCAAAAAAAAAAAAAAAAAAAAAAAAAAGAAACTACTACTACCACCCATTTTACACATGAAGATAAAACTCAGCAAGGCTCTTGCTTCTGGTCACTTAGCCAGAAAAGAGGTAGTAGAGGAGTTTGGCCAGATTCCTTCAAGTTCAGTAACTATTTTCCCATTCTATAAACTTCTTGGGGTCTCAATCAACAGTTAGGTGAGACCTGCGGCATCTGGGGTTTACCAAGAGCGAGCTGCTTCTTGTCTCTACCCACCGGCCCAGGAGCCCACTGCCCCTAACCACAGCATTCGTCACTGCTTCTCACCTTGAGGACAGACCTGGCCTCTAGTTCTCCACTATTACTCCAGTGTCCAGCACAGTCAAACCCAACAGAACTTTCTGTGATGCTGGAATGTTTTACATCCACCTTGTCTTAACACACGCTGTGGTGCCTAGCCACGGGGGCTGAGCATTTGCAATGTGACTAGTGCAACACAAAGAAAAACAAATCTTTCTGTTATTTGAAATTATTTTTTGGAGATGGAGTCTTGGACTCTCCCTATGTTGCCCAGATTGGCCTTGAATTCGTGATCCACCTGCCTCCAGCCTCCACCTCCTGCTAGGAGTAGCTGTGTTGCTGGCCCCAGCACACCATGTTGGGCTCTCTACAGCTATAGAAAGTTTTTTTTTTTTGCGGCACCGGGGATTGCCAGGCAGGCACTTAGGCCACTGAGCTCGATTCCCTAGCCCTGGGCTCTCTAAATCTAAATTGCCAATGAGCCCAGATTTAGCACATCTGTTAAAGGTGTACTATGTGATTCTACCTGGATTTTACAGATGAAAAAAGGGAAACCCAGGGGGATCAGGTCGCCTGCCCAAGGAACACAGCTAACATGGGGCTGGGAAACCCAGTGAAGTTGCACTTTATAATTCTAACTGCAACAGTCACAGAGGCCAGCAGGAACAATAAAGTCAGACTGCTCTCTGGGAGGTCACTCAACAGGAGATCTTCAGACCACTAGTAAAGAGGGTAACTGCCTCAGAGCTCAGGGCCTGGCTCCCAATTCAAGTGCCCCAGGAGACAGTAACTTAACTTTTGTATTACTTCTGGCACAGGCATGAAGGTTCCATCTAATTTTCATTAGTTTGGGGTTAAAGGGGACACTAATTTGCAAACAAAGAAAGATTAAGGGTCTAAAAGTTAAGTACCAGCTGACCAGTGGCTAATCTGCAATTTAAACCCAGGAATGCCTGGTACCCCGAGGGCCTTTACCCTGCATCACAAGAGCTTTGCGAAGTGGTGGCAGGCCAGCTTAGTTTGGCTTCCCAGGCTGTTGTCCACCATCTGGTTGGCCTCTTGGAGTAGCTCCACCTTTGTTCTTGATATTTGGGTCTGCAAACCTTGGGTCTCAGCTACAGACCCTTGTTCCATCACTATGCTGGCCAGGAAGGGGCACATACTTCTACTTGACTCCTAGTACCTGAACTGAGGTATTGGTCTGGGTTTGCACCTGAGAGAAAGACAGCGTGAGCAGGCCAGCATCCAACCAGCTTGGATGTCATCTCACCGAATGGAATCCTCAGCCATCCCAAGGGAAACAGGTATTGTTTATCCCTTCTCTTGAGACAGCCACAATTCCAATCTGACCTCAAAGCCAGAATAATTTACAAGGAGTAACTAAGCCAGCCAGGGAGGGATCACTGTGAGTACTGCTGAGGGGCAGAGAGCAGTTTCAGGGCTGAGACCTGCAGAGTGTGTCTAGTGTGGCAAGGGAGACTAAGGACAAACACCTGATTTATGTGAACAAAGTAACTGTTTCACATCATTGGGCCCAAAACTTCCCACATGGAGAAGAGCACTGGAAGAGGATGTGCAAAGAAACTTATCTCGTAGGGAGCTTCTAGAGCCCAATACAGCTTTGAAAATACACGAGCAGTACTAGAGAGGGCAGCCCCCGGGACTGTCTGCAGGTACCAATGAAATGATGCAGAGTCAAGGAAACTGCACATTAGGTCCTTCCGTTGGACTCTAGCACCAGGCTCTGTAAGACTGGCACGCTGCTATCTTCCAACGATTCCACTTCCCAAGGTCTTCTCTTCTACAGAAAAATTTGGAGAAGTACCTCAGACATGCCACCTCTGCACTGAAAAATGACTTCCTCTAAGTCCCTGGAAGCCTACCCACACTACCTGTGGCACTTTTCTCCTTAGACTACTTTCCAGGTTCAGTCCCAGAGAGGGGGAGGGAATAGGTCAGAAAGGTTGAGGTCTGGGGATTTAGCTCAGCGGCCTAAGCACCTGCCTGGCAAGCACAAGGTTGTGAGTTTGATCCCTGGTGCTGCAAAAAAAAAAAAAAAAAAAAAAAAAATATATATATATATATATATATAAAATTTTTTAAAATATATATATATAATTAGATCAGAAAGGTCGAACCCTAGAAAGGGAGATGACCATGTTCTGATAGTAGCTAGCATTTTGGTTCCAGTTATCATGTTGCATGTAGTACTGTGCTTCAGTCAGCCTTAGCTTGTATTCTGAGTTAATTCTCCCAACAGTCTCATATAAGATACCTTCGAATCCCCATGGGAAGGAATTGCAATCAAAGAAGTGATCACTTGGCTGAGGTGACACAGTTAAGTGGAGGGCTGGGACACCAACCCAGCATGTGCTTTACTCTAGTGAGACCAGGTATCTCAATAATAATATAATTTCCATTTTTTCATAAAGAAACAAGACTAAAGTGACTCAAGCCGAGAAGAGGCAAAAGCGAGGATTCCTCCACACGGGGCTCCAAAGCGATGGTGGGAAATGGTAAAGAAACAACAGGAGAGCTAGGGATGTAGCACGGTGGTAGAGTACTTGCCTAGCATGCAAGAGGCACTGGATTCAATTCCCAATACTGACAAACAAGAACAACAACAATCAAAAGCAACTAACAGAAAACCCCAGAAACCACACTGCTCAGACAAGAGTGGCGATTTTCCCTGGGTCACACACTCTAGCACTAGCATGCCACTGACTCAGCCTCAAAACACAACCACAACACTCCAGGCTAGGAAACTAAAGAAACAAGCAGAATTCCCTCTTGTGTCAAGAACTGTCCAAAATCCTAGACACCCAGGCTAAAGAATGAGGTATGGGGTTAGTGAAGAAAGGCTCTGTCTCAGCCCTTCCGAAGCCTCAATTTTTCTCATCCTGTAAAATGGGGATATATATAGTATATAAGCTTGAATTTGCTGGTTTAGTCCAGAGGACGCAGAGACCAGACAAACCCCAGCACCTGGCATCTAACAGGTGCTCAATAGATAAGATGTTCACAGCCACTGCTGCTGCCATGGGGGTGGCTTGAGAGTTGTTGAATTGGTCCATCCTTATTCCTTGCTTCCCGGAAAAGCCCCTTTAAGGCTCTGTAAAAAACTTCCAAGACCCTAGACCACTTAATAAGGAGCAGCCTAATCGGAACGAGTCTTCAGGAGCCACTGCCAGAGCTGCCCTCTCTCCCCCCAATTTGGCTGCCGCTGCCGCGTACCAGGCGGCCAGCCAAACCCTAACAGCATCCGCACCCGCGCCCCCTTCCAAATCGGGGGTGCAGGCCAGGGCGGTAGGAGGGGTTGACCTTCGCTGGCCAGTCTCAAGTGTCCCATTCCCCAAGCCGAGGGACTGGAGCGGGGACGGATCCTAGAAAGAGTCCTGCGCCCGCCGGCCTCCGCCGAGAGGAAGGGAAACTGTGCAGGGGGCGGGGAGGAGGAGTGGTCGGGCCGCTCAGGCTGGGATTTGCCTGGACTTGAAGACGCTCTCTCCACGAGAGCCCGAAGCCTGGAGAGCCCAGAAAAGGCTTCCCACTCAACTCGTCCGGAGTCGGGGAGAGCCAGGGAGGGCTCTGGCTGCCGGGGTGGGGGTGGGGATGGGAAGCAGGGGGAGGGGCCGGGGGTGGTGAGAAGAGGAGAGGCCCGAGGCTGCAGTTGATGCAACCCTGGTTCGGGTTTACGCGCTCCACTCCCCTCCTGGCGCCCGGGGGGCGCGCGGACTCAGCGCCGGACAGCCCGAGGCTCTAACGCGGCTCCGGGAAGTGTGGCGTCGCTCGGCCGCCGCTTACCTCTCCGGCCCCCGGGTCTCCGACGCCGCCCCTGGCGAACGGCAGGTAGCCCTTGATCTCAGAGCGGCACTCCGGGTCCGCAACGATCATTGTGTGCGCTGGACCCAGCCGCGGCGGGCAGACAACCTGTGCACCGGAGGGGGTCTGGGACTGACGCTCGCAGGAAGCCGGGGATGGGGGCCGCCGGGGAGCTTCTGGAACTCCGGGGTGTCTCTCGGGGTTCCAGGACGCTGGCGATCCGTGGGACGACTGCCGCTTAGCTGGACTATTTCCCCAGTCTGGTTCCTGGAATAGCGGATGGCTTCGGGGGCCTTGGATTGGCCGCGATGCGGGGGTTCTCACGGCCCCGAGTGCCTCGGAAGTCCGCAGTGGCCAGCGCTGCTCGCGGACCCAGCGCTCCTCAGCATCCCCGCCGCGGAACTGCCAGCGCTCGCTCTGCTCTGACACCAGCAGCTCCGCTCAGCCGGCTGCGGTCCCCGGGGAAGGGCGGGGACACAAAAGCCCCGAGGCGCAGCCAATCAGACGCCTGTTTCCCGGGGAGGCGGGGGCTACACCTCCCTCAGGAGCCAACTGTTCAGCCAATCGGCTTCGGGAAGCGCCTGGGAACTCTGGGAGCTGTAGTCGGCCTCGGACGAATGCTGCAAACTTTTGCAAGAGGCTTTAGTCATATCGCTGGCAATACCAGACGAGAGTGACAGCCCGGAGAGTCATTAGGGCTGCATGATGAAACGGGACATTACGGGCTGGGCCAGAGAGCCAGGTGTGAAATCCCTCCCAAGTGAGTTCAGCTTTTCAGTTCCTGGAGGGACTGGTTAGGGTTGGGAGAGGTTTGATTCCGCAGTATCTACTGGTGCTAATTATAGAGCTGAGTACCAGACATTTAAGAGGCCAGAGAACACCACCCTGTTCCCCGAGGCCTCGGAGAGGACTCCACCTGCAAATGTGCCAGGCACAGGGGATTCACCTCGTTTGTGGAGTCTCCGGAAAAGCCCCATACGCTGAAATGCCTTCGGCAACCTCACGTCCTCTCTCAGGCTCTATTGCTGCAGTTTTCTGTCTTCTCCTTTGCTGACTTCTCCTGTCACGTCCTCCACCCCTGCTACCCTATTTCTCGAAACTTCGTAACAACGTGTTGTGCTGGGTTTATTCCAGCTTAGCCCTCTGGCCACTCCTCTGACTCCTTTCTCCTCCCACTGTCTAAGACGTGGGTGCTCCCTTAGTTTCTGTTTTACCCCTCTTCTTTCCAGACACTCTCTCTGATCTCATCCTTTTCCTGCCCTTCAAATCTACTTTTGTAAGGAGGTTGCCTCAGCTAGCACCTCAGTGCTTCAAAGCTGAATTCATCCTTTTCCCAGAGAGCCTCTTTGCTGTTTGTCTTCAGACCCCTCTTTCTGTTACTTCGATTTAAAAATCACTGTTTAATTCTGAACAGGGAGTGAGTGAGGGTGGGCTAGACCATCCAGCTTCCCGCTAAGACAGTCAGAGTCTGATTTAGGATTCCCAAGATGAGCCTCTGGAGCTTGGTCTCCTGCCTCCGGCTTCTTGAGAAAAAGAAATGAATCTCCATTCTCTTCTGAGCTCCAAAGACACTTAGGGTGGGTTTCTTTTAATATTTTTCACACTCTACTTTGTGTTGTAGTTTTCTATGTATATGTCTTACCTAGCCCTTTTTCTTTTTCTTTTTTGTTTTGTGGTAATAGGGATTGAATGCAGAACCTTTACACTGAGCTACATCTCCAGCCATTTAAAAAATTTATAAAAGAATTTTTTTGGAGACAATTTCTCTAAGTCATGAAATTATCCAGGCAGGGCTAGAACTTGTAATCTTCCTGCCTCAGCCTCCCAGAGTGATGGGATTACAGGCATGTACCACCACACTTGGCCTCTTTTGCTCTTCCTTTTTTTTTTGAGACAGAGTCCCACTATATAACTCATTATATATTCCAGGCTGAATTTGATCTTGCTACATAGCGCAGGCTGGCCTCAAACTTACAGTTCTCCTGCCTCAGCCTCATAGATACTGGAATTTCAAGTGTGTGCTACCATTATCTGACCTTTTTGATTATAAACACTTTGAGGGCAGAGTTTACATTTTGACATCTTTGTCTCTTGTCTTAATGCCACCTAGCACAATGTCCTGCTGGTAATTTGTTCTTGGTCATTTCCTTTGGGTTAACTTTCATTTTAAACAATCCTTTAATCAGATTCAACTTTCATTTTAAAAATGTAAGCTGCACATGATGGTGCATGCCTTGTAATCCTAGCTACTCAGGAGGCTGAGGCAGGAGGATTGCATGTTCAAGGCCAGCCTGAGCAAGTTAGTGAGACACCCCCTCTCCGCCCCGTCTAAAAAAGGGGGCGGGGACTAAGGTTGTAGCTCAATGGTGGAGTACTTGCCTAGGCCCTAGGTTTAATCACCAGCACCACCTCTCCCCCCAAAAAGTAGTTTTACCACCTGCCACACCCATCGTCCTTGTTTGGCCTTGAAAACTTTCTTTCAGTACCCTATTTTGCAAATCACTGCCCATTGAAATTGTACCTGGCATTCAAGGCCTTTATTCCTGTTTGTGGGCTGAAAGAAGCCTTTGTTCAAATGCCACTTCCTCCAAAAGCCTTGCTTCTTCAGCTCAGCTAAAAGTAATCCCATCTGGGCTGGGGATCTACCTCAGTGGCCTAAGCACCTGCCTGGCAAGCACAAGGTCATGAGTTCAATCCCCAGTGCCGCAAAAAAAAAAAAAAGATTTTAAAAGTAATCCCATCCATTCCTCAACACATTTTCTCTACCTTGCTTACACCACTGGTTTCCAAACTTGATTTACCTTCATTATCATTTCTACATGTCTTACTCCTTTCCTCCAGTTAACAATGGAATGTTACTGACCATTTGGATGAAGTAAGGGAACTGCAACTCAGTAGGTAAAATTGCTTGTAAAGGTCACACAGTATCCTTTTTGGAGGCCACCAAACTACGTCAGAATTCCTTAAGGCAGGAACTGAATCTAATTGTCTCTGTATCCCTCACCAGCATATAGGGAGTCCTCAGTTAAAAAGAAAAGAAAAAAGAAAGAAAAGAAAAATGCTTGCGCACATTAAGCAAGCACTCTACCACTGAACTACACCCCTGCCCCCCAGTAAATGTTTCTGAATGCATATGAGTTACCCTTCTGGTAGGAATAACCCTTTAGAATCTCTAGGGATGTGACTGAATTGTTCCCAAAGCTTCCTTTACAAAGTCAGTGATTTTGTGAGAATGAAAAGCAAAAGATATTGTTATTCTAAATTGCATCATCTTTTGTGGCCTAGTCTCTAAGGAAAGAACAGGCACAGACACTTAACATTTATTGAGTTCCAGTAAGAATCCAGGCTATGTCCACTGTGCCAGGTAATTCTTGACATCACCTCATGAAGTAGGCACCATGTCCCCATTTGACAGATAAGAAAACTGAGGCAGGCTCAAGAGGTGTGTTGGCCAAACTCAAGTAGCTTAGAAGTATGCTAAGAATTCAGGGCCTGGATGACTCCACCATACCAGTGACGAGAGAAGGGTGTGAATGTGTAAGGAGCAGGCTGCCACATGTATGTGATGCTTAAAGCAGACATTATTTGGGAGTGAGAAACCTAACTGTCACAGAGCCTATAACTGATGGGCCAGCACATCCTCTCTATGGGAGGGTTTCCGTGAAAAGTCAGGTTATCATATGAACATGGCTAGGGCAGCTGGAATCTGAGTGGAGGCAACCAAGGAGAAAATGAATTACTTAAAAAAAAAAAAGAATTACTGAACTGGCTCTACTAGGAGCAAGTCCTTCCTCTCATTCAGAAAGTATTGACCAAGGCTGGTATACCAGGTGCTGTGCTGGGCTCCGGAAATATTAGCCCAGGAGGGAGGGGGCTGAAAGGGGCGGCGACAACGGCTGGTCACGTCCCCTCTCCTTCCCCTGTATTTCTGCTTCAGTCAAGCGTTCCTCTCCAGTTGCTATACTCTCTCGACTCTTGCATCAGCTAAACTAAGGCTGCTGATTGGCCAAAGCTATTTTTATTTCTCAATCGCGTTCTAGTCTTGGAGACACACACACCTCTAGAATAGATTTGAAATGTTTTCGAGATTTCAACTTCAGAGCCTCTCTTAGATTATCACTCTAATGGGGTTCTCATGTGTTCTGTATTTATTCTTCCTGAATTAATTTTCTGATCTTAAATTCTGGAATCACTTTACTTTAATGACCTTATTCTACAACCGTGGGTGGGGGCTATGATTTATCACCCCAGATGTCATTTTCTGAGCTTCTTTCTTTTTTTTTAATTGTCTACCCTCCATACCAGGTCAGAATGCAATTTCTGATGGGGGAACTTTCAGGAAAGAAGCCTCATTCCAATTGTTTTTGTTGTTGTTGTTATTGTTTGTTCTTGGTTTTTGGTTTTTTGAGAAAGGGTTTCACTATGTAGCCCCGGCTGGCCTCGAACTCCCGGTGATCCCCCTACCTCTGCCTTCCGAGTGCGGGGATTACAGGCATGCGCCACCACGCCTGGCCTTCCACTTGGTTTGGTAAACCCACAGGAGATCCACTCCAAGGCTTCTTTACACGTCCATTCAATTGCTCCCTGAGCAGGAATTGAGCTGAGCCCTTCCTGCATGGAGCTGACAGCTCCGGAGCTGTGGGGCTCCACGGGCAACACTAAAATCGTCCTCTGGAGTTATGCAGTAGGGATAGGACAACCACAGACTCCCAGAAACAGAGCTAGCTATCTTTGAAGAGCGCTTCTCAAGAGTCAGGCAACTCAGGTGCTGGTTTTTAGCCTTATCAAGGAACTGAATTCCCCACCTCCCAGCTCTTAGATATAATCTGTTTGTTCATCTTCAAAACAAAGGAATTTGAAATGAGCTCCAGAACCACAGAAATCTTTTAGGTTTGGAAAAGCTCGTCCCTGTTAAAAAAAATATGAAAACTAACCTCAGTGTTTTAGAACAATTCCCTGAAGAGTTCGGTTGGTTTTTGTCGGTTGAGTAAACTCTTTGCGCCCCCTGCAGGCTAGGTCTTGCTACAGTTCAGTTAGTGAAAGACGGAAAAAAGGGTGGGATGAGGGTCATCGCTGTTTTTGGTTTCTAGGATTGTCAGGTCTCGGATCACTACCTCAAGGTCTATGAAAAGAGGTCAGGCAAAGACTAAGTAAAGATCAGGTGGTAGCTGAATAATCTGCTGCCCGCAAGGACCAGTCTCCCTAAAAAACTTCTTAACCTAAATATAGATTTCATCGTTTGGACTTACTCTCACATCCTACAGGTAGAAAGCCTCAGGTCCAGATAAAGGAGAAGCTTTACGCCTGGGATAGTGGCACACGCCTATAATCCCAGCTCTGTGGGAGCCAGGGTTGTCTGCAGAGAGACTAGAATCTTGAGGCCTAGGCCCCCAGTCTGGAGCCAACTACAACTAGGCTGCCCCAAGCGCCTCATATTTCCAAAAAGAACAACTTCGGCCTTGCTTATTAGCTATGCGAGCCTACACATCTCTGAACTGGTTTCCTGTTGTGTCAAACCGTGCAATAAAGTTTACTGCACGAGGCTACTTCGGGGACGAGATCTAAGGCCCGCAAACCCCTTAACGAGGTTCGATGCCGTCTGAGTGTTCAATAAATGATGCCTATTATTTATACTATGATTGTTCTTAGTCTAACGTATCAAGCTCGGTGACTGGCAGGCAGTGGGTATTGGAGAAAGGCGGCTATATCTACCACTAACCTAAAAGTCTGGAGCACAGAGCCTGGCATTTAGCAGGTG